>JABASD010002647.1:0-24999 GCA_019776165.1 Pogonognathellus flavescens
CGTTACCCTATTTGACCCCCCTTAGAGGCCGGATTCGCGCCTGGCCTTTGACCCTACTTTTGAGTTGGGCGTGGGATGGTATGACTTCCTGTGAAATATATTTTTTACATAAATAATGATCTCGTTATAGATTTAATGATAAATAATTATAACTCATACAACACATTTTACCGGATGTGAATTGTCGAATTGAAACGTTTTTATGAGAAGAACTGGTGAATCTTCACAAAATTGTAATTCCCGATGTGGCAGCTAAACCCATCAACTAATGTGTTTGGAAGGCTTGTAGCTTCAAACGGGCGTTGCTTATTATCAATAATCTTGCTCGTCTTTGCAGCTTCAGGGCCCTGTTTGTTTAACAGACTGTATTGCATCGTCAATTCTGTCAGTTCACGTTCCAGCAATACGATTGTCAATATTGCGTATTTCCTCGTCAATTTGACTTTCCACTAACAAATTTAAAAAAATCACGTAAATTTTGTAAATTAACAAGATATATTTTGAATTTTTTTAAATATTAGCTTACAAAAAATATCCTCACTACTCATTTTGATTTGTAATATTTTCTGAAATTGTGGCTATTATAAACTACATACATTTTGTTTTTATAGTAAAATATCTTACCTGGTTGGTAGGACATCTACTTAATATGTAATTGTGTACACACATATGTATCTGGAAGTTATTTGTTTGAAATCATATGAGTGTTGAAAATCATTTAGTATCTTACAAAAGGTCATTAAAAAATGTCAACATATTGGCGCGATGGTGTGCGTGTTGTGCCCACTATCAAACATTCCTAAAAAATATGGTAATACTTCATATGGTGCTACATTGATTCATTATGTATTAGAAATAGTGAACAGTTTTAAAGAAAATAAACCACATAGTTTAATGTTATGACTATTTTTGGAAGTGTGGTTAATTAGTCAATGCAAATATAAATGATCAAAAAAGTGTTGTGGCCCGCATTTGCTTTACCTATCCTAATTGTGCTTTTATTCCAGTATCAAGTATTACTTTATGTGACAACTAGACAAGATACAATAACGTATATAATAATATAAGTAAGAGTCCTTTCCTGGCATGGAAGCCAGAAAGGATCAGTGTCAGGCAGGCTATGAATGGACTTGGTGTAACTCCGAATGGCACTGTCTTGAGTCGGTAATGTGTGATTGGGTCGTTCAGTTATTTGCGCCTTAATATTCAGGCCCGGTCATATTCTTTAGGATGAATCACGATTTGCCTGTACATTTCGACAATGTCAGCTAGAAGAGCTATTTTTTTCAACCGAAATTTGATAAGTTGGTCAAAAAGCGCTGGCTCTATGGTTAGACCTGACGCCATGATTGAGTTCATCAATTGACCTGGGGTCGACTTTGCGGAAGCGTCGCAGACCATTTCGTTTATGTATTATTATATAGCAGTACGTATTTTTTACAAATATTTATCAAATAGAGTTTACAATACATTTATTACGAGTTTTGTAGTAGCTACTAGCACGCTAAGCTAAGTTATATAGATGAACAGTGTTCTAATACAATATGAATGTAATTGAATTTGTATTGTAATATGTGTGCAATATGTATTTGCATTTTTCAACACGACTTTAGCTTAATCTGCAATTTATTACTGTCCTGGTAATGCAATCTTTTCTATCCCTAGAAAATCATATACTTTTTATTTACCATTCAGCAGAAATTTGCAGCACAATATATTTCAACCAACATATGTGTAAAACTTTGTATAAGTATAATTATTCCAATAATGTGCCGTACATTCCTTTATTTAATGATATAGTCCACTTGTTTTATGGTGACCATTTCGTGTAGCAATGAAACTTAAACTAGAATACTTCAAGTATACAAATAAGGCACCGTATGTCGGGTGCCTTTCCCAGAACATTAAGATATTGCAACTGGACATCGCCTCCTCGAAACTTAATTTTTAAATACGTGCTAAAGAATAAAGAAGTAGCAGATTAAAAAATTTATACCTTTGTCGCTGCCATATCCTTGCCGTAATTGTTTTCTATTCGATAAGTTCAAATTTGGTTACATTTTCTTTGGCAAAGTAGCAAACAACGTTAACAGTTGCTCTTGCTCCCAACAGTTGCTTGTTGTTTTTATTATCCAATCCATAGGTATATTACACACCTGGACAATTGCAGTTGAATACATCATATGTGAATGGTTCGTAAATTCTGATTATAATACGAAAATATGTTTAGTAATTTTTTGAAAACTGTCAAACTCTAAGCCCTTTCGTATTTTAAGATTACGCCACAATTTTTACATAGAACAAGATAATGAGATGAATGCACCCTCAATGACATCTTGACATGTAATTCTTGTGATGAAGAATTGTTCAGTCATCAACCAGTATCATACAAACCTAATTTTGATCAAAAGCCGACACTACACTACACTTGTCAATTTCACTTTCAATCAGTCTTAAATCAATTTAAAAAAACTGATTTTACAACAAATCAACAGATTTCGGTTGTTAAATTAAAATTAGCACATGGGAATTGCCTGTGTAACGCTGTGTCTTAAGTGAAGTTAAATATATAGCACTGTGTTAATATTATTTTATGCAATAATGTTTATGACAGAAATATTCTCTGTGCGGATTATGCGGATATTACATTTGCGTTTATTATTTTGCACTGATTGTAATTAAGCAGTTCAAAACATAGAATTCATATTTTAATGATATTATAATGATTTAATATTATAATTCCATGGCTCGTTTTACTTAATGTTAATTGTCGCCATCGAAAAGGGCGTCATAGGTTGCCGATAAATTAATGTTGTCGTTAACAGCTTGGTTAACTGTTGTCAACAGCAGACAGACAGAGCGTTCCTATAAAGTGGATTCCTCTACTAATTGTCTCAGGTTGACCCCATGTTTTAACTTTACCTTCATAGTGACATAGAATGCAACAATTCAAGTCATTGTCGTAGCAAATCTACATTGGCTTGACCTGACCCATACTAGTGCGGTGGGCCCAAGCTCTCGCAAAAAGTCGTGCGCGTGGTGCGCACATTCCTGATTTTTCAGCCAACTAGCCCGGAGGGCAAACTCAACTATACACAGGACAGGACTTCCCATTTTCATGAAAACCATAATGGAATTCATTTACCATTTGCATTTATTTACTCATTGGGAATTAATAGAAGTTTTTGTGTGTAATTGGATCGACTCATCTGAAAATCTGACAAAATACAAAAAAGTAGCGTGTTTGGCTGTAAATTCAAGAATTACTAATTGGGGTAAGTTCGGGAAATAAGGAGGTTGGTGTACTCACTCCGTGGCAGGAAACCCCAATTATCCATGGACATTTCCCCAATAGAGTATTATTGTTGTATTTTCCACAAAAAATTAATTTCCGAAAGCACAGATCCTTGTAGAAATATTTACCAGTGCCGGCACGGTATGCTATATAATTTAGATTACTATCGAGACTACTATTTACTATATGTATTGTTGAAATAGTTTGTGAATATCTTAACTAATTATATGCTTGAATGTCGTGGCTCGCAATAAGTTCGGTGCGGTGCAGGCAGTTAACTTATATCTGCGTAACAAGCGCATGGCGCATGTATATAGAATGTTCATAATATTAGGTATCACACAATGCAATGCCTGAATTAATTTTAAGCTAAAAGAGATTTAAGTGAAGTAGTTATTATGCTTAAAAACACAATAACAATAGAAATAACCAGATCTAGTAGTAATACTTGTATTTCATATTCATGATCATGTGGATATGTATAATACTTATAGGTATTACTTTAAAACCATTATTGTAAATATGTACATGTTTTTGCATTCTTGCAGCTGCGACTGGATCAGGTGTACCAAAAAACGCTCTATATGTATAATATAATATACATACACCTACAATGTATACTATTTTGCTTATACAATGCAATATTCCTTTATTCTTGTGATTATGTGTATATATAACTATATTTGAACATTAGTGCAATTGTGTATATATGAGTTACGTTTATAAATATAACTATATAACAATATATCCTGAGTATTTATTTATGAATAAGACCTTCATTTCAGCATTATTATAAGCATTTTTAGTCGTAGTCATGCAAGTTTCATACAGTGCAGAGTACAGTGTAGGTTCTCACGAACAATAATTATATTCCCACTTGAGTTCTTGCATTTTACGTAGTCTAATGGAATGCATGAGAATTAAATTTAGACTGTTTATAGTATGCATATGTACGTACTCATTCATGCCTTGTCTTTACAGTACTAACCATTGCATTAATTCATACTAATGTTGTGAGATTTGGCTACATTCGGAATTCATCATTTAGTAGTTGAAGATCATCAATTGGTTACAGTCACTTTATTTCTTATAGCACAAATCCTAGCGTTTTGTTTGTATAAATAGTGTTACCCATTATAGTGAATTAGAAATAAGGCTGCTCAGAGTGTGTCTTTGTGCAAGAGATTTAAATCACATTTTTCAAGCAGTTATGTGCCTTAATAACTTGATTTCTATAGACCTATATTATTATAATATGTATGATATTAGCCATTAGCCACCATGATTGTGTTAGCTTAACACTACGATTCTACGACACAAACACGAAGCAAACCAATTAAATTTCTTATTATAAAAGTGAGGTTTCTTCAATTCTGGATGTAAGTGAAATGATAATATTGTAAAGACATATTGAATCTGTGAGTGCATTAAATATGTAGCTTGTACGATATAATCTACATTGAGAACCTAAAATATTTATTATCTTTAGTTCTCGACTGTGTCTATATTAAGTAACTCGGTTCTTCTTTCAATATGTCTCTCCCTTTAATAACTTATATGTTACAGAAATTAAGACTTATGCAATCCATTTTCCTGAAGCAGTTTGTTATTTAGATCCGCTGTAGTTAATGATATATACAGGAGTCTCAACTCTCAACTATTGAAGTGTTTATACTAGTACTGTTACATACACGAACGCTTACACAACCTAGTTTACACAATGTCGTATTTTTGGAGTGGATATTCTCTTCAGGACTTTCTTTTTAGTGGGTTTAATATTGCTTCGGGTGATGGTAAGTGTTTAATTGAACAATTTAAAGGATATAATATTTACTATACTTTCAATAAAGCTAGTACAGATGGTAATAATTTTTATTGTTAGAATTATTAAAATACAAATCTATTTGTGTCTTGCGTTAAAAATCAATTAATTTTGTTTTGTTGTAGTAATATTGTAAAGCAGTTTCATTTTTTATTGTTTCGCGTGCTCTGTTCCTTGTGTGAGTATGCGATTCATTTACTTCAAAGCTCATTTACATTCAGTTAGCCTTGACATTGATTATAATTGAATTGATTCATTATTGAATAAACACTACATTACATTGCATTGTTTGTCTCAACTAAGTATTACTCTTGATTGTTTTATGTTATTTTATTCAGAGTTTACGGGGATATTTTTTGGCGTGTTAAGTGCGGCTATAATTTACGAAGGAATTCGGACATTACGTGATTTCCTGTTAAACCGATTTATCACTTCTAGATCCCCTAATAATGACATTTGTAAAATCAGTAATGGTAATTCTAACAATGGTGCAAGTAAAGTTGAATGTGGACAATCAGAAAATTCTATGTGTATGAAGACGGTTAATAATGGTGATTTGGTTGAATACGAATGTGAGCCTGGTGGAAATAAAAAGTCATCAGGATATGAAAGAAAAGAAAATGATGCAGCTATCATCCCCTCGAATTCTCCATCTGAAAATGAAATGGCATCATCAAGTAAACCTTGTGAGAACAATTCTACTGGGAAAAATATTCGAAGACCAAAAGTGGAATTTTTAGTGCTCATTCTGTCATCTCTTCTTCATATGATTTATATCTTTTTGGGATATACTCTCATGTTAGCTGTGATGACATATAATGTGTGGATATTGGTCGCTGTCGCAATCGGAGTGGGCATCGGTTATTTTCTGTTTGACATGTTCCGAAGGAATGATTTGATGAAACGCTCAGATATAATTAATACTTTGGTTTCTTCCAACACAAAGAGACAAAGACAAATCAGTTGCAACAGTGAATTTTCTCGTCAGACAACCGACACCACATTAAAATTGGATTAATCTAAAACAAACCGTGGACAAACAAAAAATGTCATGTAAAATTATCAACATGAAACACGATCTTCTCCACTAAACTCACTTTAAAGAAATAAGCCACATTATTGTTCATGACTGAAATTAAATCTGAAAATACAGTTAACTACATATTGTGACAAATACTATTTTATATACACCATGGTTAACAAAGCATAAAAATAATTTTGTTGCTGCTGCTATTTCTACTTTCAATTTTAATTATGTGCATTTTATCTTGTCAATGTATGCACACTATGCTCAAAGTTTCTACAATGTAAAAATAATAATATACTAACTGAAACATGTATGAAAGTGTCTTACTTATTTGAATGGAATTGTAAAACTCTCACTTGTGATTTTAACATTAATTTTGATGATAAGGTATCTTAACTCTAGGTATATTCAAGACCAAATAATACGCATATGAAAAAATACAAAGATGTCAGTAAAAATGTAGACTATTTCTGTATAATGAAAATGAACATTAAAACATTTAAGAAACAATAAGTTCCAGATATTTCTTGAATTGTGTTATTTCAACATAAATATTATTATGTCTGTACGATCCTTTATACAGAAGTATAATATTCTATTGACACAAGATGTATATAGGTAATTTTAATTATACGCATACATAATATACAAGTTTTAAGCATTTTTCATGAAGGTACATCTATGTAATATTATACTGTAGGTTTGTTCGCTTTTATTTCCTATTGGATAATTTGTATAAATAACTTACTGACTTTTCATGTACATTTTACTATCTTACTAATTAAAATGACAAGCAACAACAACAAATACAAACGAACAATGCTTAAATTAACATACCAAATGCAATAACATAATTCTTGTTTTGTTTCGTGGCCTGTAGCACATGATAAATTACTCGACATAAAAAATGACATGATTCTTTAGGTTTTAGTAACAAATATTTAGAATGGAGCTATCGATATCGACACTTGTTTTACGTATGAGGTTAATAATAATAATAAATAATGTCTTAATAGATACATGGAGCACACAAGTTGATATAATAAACAATGCTATGCATATTAATTATGTACAAATTATTAATACACTATTGCGTAAATATAATAATTCTTTGTTTTATATCAGGGATACATTACACATTATACACATACCTAATAAACGTTTACAATTGCCTTATATTTTTGGGCATGAATGTATCCTGGGTCTGTATGCATATTATAAATATTAATCATAATTATAGTAATGATAATAATGTGTATATCACTTTTACTAAGTATTTAATAATATTTGTGTGTCAGAGAGTTGTGTATGAATTTCTTATGTTAGTGTTGCAGCAGATCACAAATCTCCACTTTCCAGAGCTTTATTTATCTCTGCGACCATTTTAATCATGATGTCATTTTGCGGTGTCCCCTTCTTGAAGGTGGCATCGAGAAAACTGGGATCTCTGAGTTGGTTGGCGACAAATTGAATTCGGCTAACGGATTTGTCTGTCAAATGATTTTTAACGAGATTAATTATTTGCTGTTCACAATCGTTCACAGCCTTCAGGAGAAAGTTGCGGTCGTAGCTAAAGTCCACCTGATAGCATAGAATCACCAGTATTAATTTTTTTCTTGGATTTTAGTAGATGAATATTTCCACAAACTCAATGAATTTAGATTATAGGTACCTCTACGAAGCTCGTAATGGTCATAACAACATTTCTGAACTTATCTGCAAACTTATTTGCCATTCTGATCTCATCTTCTGAAAACTGCTCATTTTGCGCCAAAATCCCAACTTTGATTGATAACTTGATTATATTCTTGACGAACTTTTCGGCGACCTTTTTGTCTTGAGTCTGAAAGAAAGTAAATGCACAGTAATAGATCAATATTTGAAAAATGTATCAATTCGGTGTACCGAATCGAAGAAATAGTAGAAAACATAACTGGTATGTAGGAACCTTGGGAGTAAAGGGAGCCTGAGGATCAAAAACTTATTTCATGGTCAAAATGTAGATATTGCATAGCTTCGACTTACATGAGATTTGATGAGTTGATAGAGGAGGTCTAAGAGACAGGATAAATTCTCATTTATGAAAGCCTTCGCTGCTTTCCGGCTGGAGAATTGCCCTAGGATTTTCTTTTGAGCTCTGAGTGCAAAATCCTTAGATTTGAAATTGTTGTTTTCTGTACTCATCTTTGAGTTAAATTAAGTATTTTCGTCGCAGGAGGATTGAATTTCTCGTCTGGAGAATTTGTACCGGCACACGCTTTCAAGCTTCAACACAACAGACAGGCAAACTCGCAGCAAGCTCTCTGGTCTCAACTTTAATCCTCTATTTCTTGTCCACACCACACGAACCAACACAGATTTCTGTACGGAAACAAGAAACAGCCATTAAACGAAACTACTACTGATATGTACAACTTTTAGTGTACTTCTTATTCGCTATAACATATAGTGTTTACTTTAACTCAGATGCAGACAGTCAATAAGATTGCATATAGCTTTGGTAAGCTTACCTAAGTACACAAAGCTACATGAAAACTTCGTTACTTTCTGCACTTTTAATTGTTTAGCTCCAGCAAATAGCTAGTCAGCCGTAGTAGTTGTAAAATGATGCTCTTTACAACTCTCCCGATTTCGAATAAATTCAAGTTCTTATGACCTTGACTGGAGAAATCTTTTTGAACACAAAACCGACTGAATACGAAAACAAAAATTACTCACTTTGATTCAAGTTGTAGTTGAATTTCTGCAGTTTCTATGGGACGTTTATTTCGCAGTTAGAATTAGTGTAACCACAAGTAAATTCAATTTTAAACTGAAATCTCCGAAAATCCACTTTTCGGAATTGCTATGAGATTAATCCACGGAGAGAGTATTATTTCGTATGTATATTAGTAGGTACTATGTGTACAAAGTGACTCTGGATTTCGTGTTAGCGTTGTCTCATATTATGTAGATGTAGCTTAGGTAAAATGTCTAAAAGATCCGTATCCAACGAGAAGGGATGAGGAATGAGGAAACATTCAATTTGAGTTTGTAATTAGAAGCTAGCGTCGATTCCGTAGTTCTTTGAGGAATTAAATTACGATTGAGTCACTCTGAAAGGAAGATCCTATAGTTGTCAGCGGAAATCGCTTGTTTTCCTTAAGAGCAGTTTAGTTTTCTGAGTATTCTGAGTCTTGTTCTTTGTTTGTCTGATAGTAACTGTCTTCCACTTTGAATTTTCTTGATAATCCGGATTGGTTCTAGCTTAGTCGTAATTTCTGTACCGAATGCTTTCATCTGTTGGCTCCCAGGAACATAAACTTAGAAAAATTCTTGTCCTTCAACAATCAACCTGTAAACCATCAAAAATAACAAACAATTGAGTCATTTCTTTCGTATTTACCGAGGGATGTGCCCAAAAATCTCTTAGAAAAAATACTATCATCCTTTTTAGCATTATTATTGCATGAGCTATAAGTGAGCTCAACTTATTCCAGAACATGATTTAGCACAGCTCTCATAAAAGTAAAGCTTAAAATATCTATATATCCATCATAATGCTAGAGTGCAATGTGTTCAACAGATTGTAACGTATCCAACAAATACATTTGCAAAAAATACATTCAAGAATTCAACATACAAAGTTTCTGATTTTGATAACGCGAGTCACGTTTCAATAGATTCTTCAAGTGTTTTACATTCAACCATTCTAAGTGCATTGTGTATATAGTCTCTATGCAATTTTTTACACTCAAATGAAATAAAATGTCCACTTAGAATTACACTCTTCCTTTACTGCATTTCACGTATAGCTCAGGGTATTCGTATAAGCTAAAGCAATAAGTATACGCGCACACATCAATTTATTAAATATTCCTATAGTAGACAATACGACTGCAATTTAGCAACTCAAAAATTTATACAATATTCGCAATGGTGTGATTTCATCATAATATTAAGTGAAAGATATTCTGTTTGGAGAAGAGACACGACCTGCTCTTCACAAAGGTTATCAGGTTAACTCATGTTCATTGCGTGCAATTTTACATACTGTATTATTAGATTATAACCTAATGTAGCTCAATTATCTGTCTGTACTAATTTGCTAGTGATGGTGATACTGCATGATAATACGAGTGAAGCAAAGTCATGGAACAACATAAAGACTAACGACTAACGACATGCATTTTTGATTATAAATGGATTTCCGTTGTGAAAGAGAACATAATTGTGATTCAATTATTCCCCAAGAGCTTTTGTGTTAATTGACAACATATTGCATGTAGGTATGTCCTTTAGAAAATAATTGTGTACGTAGTAGCCGTAGCACGTATGTGTACGAATAAGTAGACGAAGTTGTACCCAAAGTACCTAACAAAACATCTACAATAATATTAGTAAGGATTCTCCCAAATGACACGTTTGCTTCTGTCACACCTTCATCTACCCACCACTATAGATATATTTCCTAGCACTAGGAACACACAGAGGGACATGGATGTAATCTTCTATCGACTCCGACATGGGAAATACGTCACATTATTATTATAATGAGCTATATATAAATAGTGTACATGTTTGACCTTTGGAAAGCATAAGGTATAGTAGTACATTATAATTAGGTCTTGTTCGTTGATGCTGTGTAAGATTCATCTTTCATCAGTATTGAACCAGAAGCAGTAATAAAACAGGAGCACTCAATTAAGTAAATTGTATGTGATTATTACACACCTTAACTTTATGCTTATTTGCGAGAGAGTGGGTCTACAGTCTACCTGTGTGTGTGTGTGCTGGCACACAATTGGAAGTTGGGTTCATATTCATTGCAACAAGTTTAAATTACTTTATGGATCTATGTGTAATATGTTTCTTCATTTAAGATGATAGCACAGCAATAGTCGCTCAATGTATAAAGTATAGTATGGGCAATATTGATAATTGATATGCCATTCAACATGGACTTCTGGGATTTACTATCTTCTTCCGGTATCCTGCAACCACTTTCACTTAAATAATTGTATGTTGTGCACTTCAATTTAGCAAGGTAATAATAATACAGACTTCTACATGAACGGTAACTGCTGGATTATTGCATTGCACTTGTACACTTGAAAAAATATTTCACTGTGACTAGAATTGGCAAACAATGCGAAATTGTAGATAAAATTTCAGTTTAATTTAACTCGACTGAAATTAATTTTACTTCATATTTTTGTGTTTGTAGTAAACTGGAAATTGTAAAATATATATGTTCAATGGTACGTAGTATTCTATTTTTTGCATTTTTGATTGTGATTATATCTTAAACACTTAATTTTGGTACCTACTACTATAGTGGTGATTTGTGGATAGAATATTGGAATTATGTATACGTAGTTTTCTTGATTTATGCATATGGTTTTAAGAGGCAAAATGAATGTTATAAAAAGTATTAATTGTGAGTAAGTTTCCTGCTAGGCCATTTCCATATAATTACTACTTGTGTCAGCATTTCCATTTGGTTATGTGTAGTGTGACGTGTGACACATTTGCACATTACATTTAAACTACGACAATACAAATACATATTTAAGCTTTATAGGATTATGACACGCACAATCAAAATCAAAGGGTGTGCCCCTAAAGTCGCGACGACAGTTTGATTCCTATAGCTTCCCCCTTTAGAAATAAACAGATTTCTGGATAAAAACAATACTCATACATCAACTTCCTAAACGTGATTTTTTGAAACCTCTTGTTTATAAATAATAAATAAATAGCTCGTAAAATTGCCCACCTATGTAAACTTATAGGTACCTAATTATTATATAGTCTCTGAAAATTGGACACGTTTGTATAAGATGCCTAAATCTCAAGAGCCGTAACAATTTATTCGGCAATAACTTTTTATATAAATGGAAAAATACAATTGGTGAGTTATAAAATGTATACAATCACAAAATTGCATGCATGTGTATTGTAAATATAAAATTTATTGACATGAACACGAACATGGCTTATAGATAAAGAATCATACAATTTTCCCACTGTCTCACAATATTTGTGACAAGCAAGAATGTAGTTTCACAATCACAAAAAATATTATCTTCTTACGTTTGCTTCTTTTCTTAACAATTTATAGCAGAATCTACATTCTATTGTTACGCAAATAAACTATGGGAGTCCATAACTCTTGTGAATGATTGCCTTTTAGTTCTCTACATTTGCATTATATGATTTTATGTTTGCAATTGTAATGTTCTTAGCAGTAAAACATCACCATGAATATTCACTCCCGTCGCACGAAGCAATGTCTCAATTATCAATCACCTCTAAGGACCTTTGACGTTTGTGTGACATTAAAAAAAACTTACTTGTATAAGAAAATGATAAAAATGAGAAACCTCAACTTGTTTTCCAGAAATGAATAAAGTAGAGCATGAAGGCTAGCAGAGAAGACGAGCAGCTCTTAATCTCCCCACAAATGTCATATGTAATTTTATATAAGTAGAATATGAACTATAATTTAATTACCAACGAATTAAAACCTTGTAGTATAAACCTAAGAAATAATACCAGACTGTGACTGTGAGCATGAAAACTTTGCAGTCTTCTCTGTATAGAATATTCAAATAAGGTTCAATTGTCAAAACATTAATGTAATTCTAATTATGTAACACATATAAAGTAGTACATTAATAATACGTATACTAAATATGTATATGATTATCATTACTGATACAGCATACAAGTACGCTGAAATGATAATTAACTACTGTACTGAGCAATTACACTATTTATATTCAATTTTGCAAATTTAGGGTTACCTCTTGTCACTTGTAGCCTCAATTATAATATCTGGTATGTTTTGACATGTCATGTCAACTTTTCACTGCACACCTGTTAGCACAATTCACAAGGTGTGCACTGTGCACACAAAGCCACAAATAACAACCACAGTTGCGTTTCTAAGATTTCAGAATCGTATGGAATACACAATGAATGCAAAAATACATTAATGCAATTCGTATTGGGTAAATCTTATAGGTAGTAAACAAATTGCCCACTGCACTCACATACATAGATAAATAAACAAAGTTTTTCTTTACACGCTATATCACAATTTCACTTCAACTAAAGCAACTTCAACCTTCCACAATCCACAACAGAGCAAATCATGTAAATGCGCACTAGAGAATTAAACAAAACTTGTGGATAACCTTTAAAGTTTGTTAAATCATCTTGTGTACAATGATAACCACAATTTATAATTATTGTCGGAAATTTTCAACACATAGCTGACATGCATGATTGTTCAATTCACAATAATTTACCTTTGGATATTGAATTACTTATTATATAGGTAGCCAAATGGTTGAAGCCGACCTTGAGGAAGGAAACGAAATATTTTATACTTTAGCTGTTACCTAATTTTATTTTAACGTTAGAAAAAACACAATTATTGTTGGTATATTTCACACTATAAGTACATCAGTGCAGTTTTTAACAAAGTACTACACGGATTGTGGAAGTTTGTTTTTCTTTACATACACACACCAGTACAATTCCTGCTGCTTGTAGCAATGTAAACTTGTAATTATTATAATTGTAATGTACTTGTATATAATATAATACAGATAATATATGCTCTACAATCGTAATCGTATGAAACAACTTGAACTGTTTATTACAGATAATTTTTACACTAACGACATAACGTCACCTTAAAGCTAAAACTCACATGCAACTACCACAGGCTGGGATATGACAGAATAGATTTTTAGCATAGCATTACATAATAATACAGACATATTCTTATCTGTGACTCATGTCAATTCATTTTAGCAAAGAAAGGTGAACGTATCCTTTGTGATTATCGATAGGATGCTGCTGCACATACAAAGTCAACGATAGCTGTAATCCTGAGTTTCACTGAAACACAAATAGCGTCAAACCACTGAACAAATCACACACACTTGTAGTATTCTTCGTGTATTGTAGTAAATATTTTATCTTATAAAAGCGCTGAGCAAACCATTATTAATACTCACATACATATAAAATATTAAATACATACCACGGTGGCTTGTATTGTAGTTTTGATGCTCATATAGACTGACTTGAATAGTCTCTGTCCATATGTACTTAACCATTACACCCTTATAGCAATGTCTTCACCTTTTTTGGCAAATGCATACAATTACACTAATGGTACAAGGATTATTCTTTATTATCCGAGCTTATCATGCTTATACTGTTATTAGTACATTCTGTATATAGTCTCAAATATATTCAGTAAGTTATAGCATTCGTTTAATTTTATTACCTGTACATTGAGTACAATCTCCACAGAGCTATAAGCTACCACCGCCACATCACTCCGGTATAAATATTAACAGCGTGTAATTTTACTAAGCACACTACTGTTCATTACTATTAGTAGTGTAAAATATTTGTTTTTCTTTATCAAACAAAGTTCTGAGTGCTTGTTCACAAAATTACTAAAATATTATTTATGTAGAAAATGTCCAATCTCTGTACGATTCGTGAGATACCAGATACCTGTATTTGTCTAATTGGCATTTCTACCAAGGCTTTTAACATATCTCTCTCTCTCACACACAGAAAGTCACCTTGTGTCTATAGTTGTGTAGATTTGACCATAAAAAACTTTTCAGACACAGTTTGGATTTTGTGTGATCTTTCTATCGTACATTCTATTATGTGTGTGAAATAAAATGATACTACAGAAAATGAATTGTTAGATAAGTAGTTACCGATTTCTAAAAGCGCATATCATAATCAATATGATACAATATGCATCTAATTGTTATTATTCCATATGGGAATCTATAAATAAATAAATAATATCATTTTAAATGTGTGAACAAGTCAACTGATCGTAATTTAGTTTGGCTGCAACACAATGCATTATGAGTACAAAATATATACATGGAGGTACATTGCATAAACTAGTATGCAATATTAGTTTTGAGCATAGATATGCAGTAATAACTAATAACAATGGTATTGATATGTTCAGTAGTTGTAATACATTAAGTATAAAATATTATATGCATATAGATAAGCAACTGTCACATATACAAATGTTTTCAAGGTTGGTATTGCTCTCTGCATGGAAAAATAGATAAAAGTTCACCATTGGAATATTTAAGTTGCATAGTTATACATTATGCTCATTTGTAGACTTTATGTTGCAACTGCGATTACGGAGTGTATAAAGTTGTCTGCGCTGCGTTGTGATAAAAGTAAGAAATATATACATGTCAAATGTTAACTTGTTCACATAAACATTTTCATATTATACATTCACACTCACACTACTGCGATTTTACAGTATTACATTGCATTTGATGAGTTATTTCACTATAAATGCAGAGAACGTACTCAGTTCAGTATTGTATGTGATTTATATAGTGTGTTTTAGTATGACTGACAACGTGCATAATATATCCGCAGACTGTAATGTGTGTGAAGGATTATTTTGCATCTGTGTTATTGTGAAGTGTGCTGTGAGCTTGAAATTGAACACACTTGCTCATAAAATATACAAAACCTTTGGGATTCTATCTTCGAGTGCGAATTTCTGGAATTAAATTAAATACAGAAATTACAAATCTGTTAGGATTGGAGTATTATTATTTCTAGCATTATCTGTAACAGCCAGCTCAGTTTTGGCTTTGTTGTATAATATGCGTCATAGTATAATATAACATAGTTAATCATAGGTTTTACGAATTTGCTATACATTGTGTGCTTTGTTGACTGCAGTAGTATTCCAGCATTGTTGCTAAAGCTTAGCCTTTTCGTGATTTATTTATGCACAGAATGTTTTTGAAGTCAAGTGAATTGCAATTATTTAAACCAGCTCTGCCATTGACACTAATTAACTTCCCACGTCTAATTTCGTTTCTGTAACATTGTGCAGTAAAACTAAACTGAATAGCTAACGAAAACATGCTTGACTGCTGCATAGAAGCTACTAGTGGGTTAATTTCATCTTAGAAAGAAGGAATACACAATACACACTATACATACATATTTTAATTGTCAATGTAACTAGAAATCCCTTATTTGAGACTATTGAGACTGTTTCCATGCGTCAATGAATTTCAAACGAACCGTATTACTTGAGAAGGTCATTGTTTCCTCTATAGAATAGAACGGCGGAGAAAATCCATAATAATAAACATCAGTGACCTATTTCTAAATTCTAACTGCTGCCAAAAATATTCCAGTACAACCTACGCCCATAAAAGACGCAATCCAATGCTCGAAAGCCGAATCTTATACTGAAATCAAAATACCCTTTAATCTCATCCAATTTCATGTAGTGTGCGTCTATATTGGTGTTGAATGTTCGCTTTCACCACTAAAGGAAAGCATTAAGGCTGGGATGAAACGAAATCTCAGTCGACTCGCAGAAATAAATGAGGTTTTATACTGTTTTTAGTTTTCCTGTTTTATTTTTACATGTCACTTGTTGTTTATTCTCAAGGCATTCAGTTTCATTATACACTGTGTTCAGGGTCACACTCACATGACTAAAATCAATCTCAGAGGGCCATATTATTGCTCCACAGCTCCAGTGCATTTTTCTAAAGTCTTTTTTCTGAGCACAAAGCAGTTGGTAATTAATTGCACACATGAATTTCCCTTTGTTTCAAACTATAGACACTTAAAAACATGCACACACATACAATGCGTACTAAAACAGAATGCAAAGTAACTAATTGGCTCTTTAATTAAGTACGTTTAAAACCCCAACACATTTAGTGCAGCATCACCAGTTTTTACCTTTCATTTTCGTTGATTCTTTTTACTTTTTTTCAATTTCAACCTAGTATTCAAAATAACATGCTTTTTGTTGCTTTAAGTTAGATTGCATTTTCTTTTGCCTTACGAAATTGTATTAGGAAATTCTGGCAACCTGCCTGGCTTTGTGGCTTTAAAATGTATTGTTATAAAAAGAAAGGAGAAGAAAACACCCAGGGGTGAACTTACATTATAAATGTGTTTTATTAAAATAGTAGAACAAAAATAACTTCTCTGTAGGTTCGTTTCACTTTATACTACCTAATAACACCATCCGCCATCCATTGTCTCACAATAATATAATAATAGAATTTAATGTGAAGTGAAAGCATTCTAGTATAAACATTCGTCGACCTGGATTGTTAGACAAAATCTCGAAAACAATGTCTTGTCGTTTGTCTGTCAAAAACATTCAGGGAGACATTTCTTCGCTTGTGACAACGAAAGACATTTTCTCCTCATGGAGTTTTTATTCCTCTAAAATACACCAGGGATACAATGAAGCAAGAAATTCCCAAGACAGTCTCTCACAGCAGAAGAATTTTCACTCATGTTTAATTTAGCTGTAACTTAAGCATATTTTTATTGTTTGCATGAATAATCCTATTGTGATTACTTGAAAACAGAGACTCCAGGCCTTTTACATAATTTACAATCATGACGTTCCCACACTGTAAATACGACTACATTTTCACTTAAATCAAATATTTACAGAGATAGAGCTTCTACTAGAATCCTAAGGACTTTTTAATCTCCTACGCAAAATGTTTTCTTCACCAGGGGATTAATGAATTCATTTATAATTCAAAGAAATTCAACTCCGAGATGCTCGTTCATTGTTTAATCATACTCTAATAGTTTTTTCGTGTTAAGCTAAAACTTATTGACATTTTCTTCAGAAATGACTAATCAAGCAACTGTACGTTATACGAAGTCACACTAACAAGATTCCTATTCCACTGTTTCTGCCAATCTAAACAAAAGAACTTGCTAAATGGTTTAAGAATCCATTCCATCATGTACAATAACAGCGGCATGACGAAGTTATGATGGCTGCTATAGTGCTAATAAAGCAGCCATACCCTCCTTAGAGAATTACAATTAGACCGTAGCTTTTCAGATACGAGGTGGGTGGACTACAGCAATAAATACGGTTGCAAACTAATTCCTAAATATTTGCAACTATGTAGAAAAAGAAAAATGAGAGGTCACCCAGAGTCACCCTGATCCTTCTCGTACTTCGTAGAATGACGCATTCTCAGAAGGAAGAGAAAATCCCTTTTGACCGGAAAAGTACATTCGTATTTAATCGCAAAAGTAAGTGCTAAAGAAACGAACGGATAAGTTCATATCACAAAGCACTTTATTTAATAATCAATATAGATATAAGGAGCCTGCAAGGATGTACAATTCGTATATTCATTCCAATTAAAGCTTCTAGAATTATTGTGGCAGTTGGAAAAGAGAGCCGCAGAGAAACAGTGAAGGATGTCACGGTCTAATTTAAATCTCCATGCAGAAAAGCTTTGAAATGGATTCCACAGCTTAAAATACCTATACAATTACTTTCACGTGTAGGCTTTGGAAATAATACATGGCAATGGTTTCAAAGGATTACAATAGTGATCTTTCCCATCCGAGAAAATTCGGTGGAAATTTATGTACAATCAGAAGTTGTGTCAATTTAAAGGTCACTTCCCTTCCACGTACTATCTGACAAATAAATTACTACCACGAATCTACCTGCAGTCATAAAGAATTTCAAATAGCAACAGTAATCATAAACGTTGTATCGTTTTATAAATATTCAATTTCCTTGAAATAAATTAAACTTCCAACATCGCATTCACCATT
The DNA here is from genome assembly GCA_019776165.1 of Pogonognathellus flavescens. Classification (NCBI taxonomy): domain Eukaryota; kingdom Metazoa; phylum Arthropoda; class Collembola; order Entomobryomorpha; family Tomoceridae; genus Pogonognathellus; species Pogonognathellus flavescens. Next base: position 18,796 of record JABASD010002647.1, read on the forward strand.
ATTAGAAATACCTATTGGTTGTGTGCGTCGTACCTTACAGCATGTATATACATACATCACGTCAAGGCTATAACTATTACACTTGGCGTATATAATTAATAAGGTGTGTCTAAAAAAAGTGGATCTACAGCTACAGGCTTAAATAATAATACCTCTTTATTTTTCCACCTATATAACTTTTGCATACAGTTGTCGTGTGCTGAAAGGAATTTTTATTTGTGTGTGTGTGCCTTGTACCTAACAAAGTGCAAAACTGTAATGACGCGAACATGAATGAGACGGAGAGAAAATTAAATGCAGAAAACAGCTCTGACTGTATATAACACATGATCTGTATTCACAAGGGCATACTTGACATTGACTGTGACTCTCTCTCTTATAGCACACACTACACACATACACGGATATGACCTCCGTGTAGCGTGCAAACAGAAGAGTCTAGAGACCACAAGACCCCGAGAAGTGGGTTTTATTTTTCGCAGTGTTCACATTGTACTGGGTGGTTATGTTACGTAATGTATACATGGAGAGGAATGATCATTCATGGTCCATGTCCGTCTGGAGAGTTTCGTCGTCGAAAACGACTCTCAAATTATATACGCAATGCGGTTCCACACTATATATAGCAATACATACTGGTAGTACCTTTACATCACCAGACTTGGTAATTCATACACGTTATTCAATTCAGCTCGCTTTCTCCGACGACTCAGTCTGCTAGTGTACTTGCCAGATCTGTTGTACTTGTAGTTTAGTATAGTAAGAATCAAAGGCGTAGCTAGAAAGTAAACACGGTCGTGTTTAATATCCCGTAAGTTGAGTAAAAAAACATTTTGAAACTTTAATCGAGAAATACAAATATTTTTTATAATTTCAGTATTGATTTTCTCAATTGAAAAATCATTTGTGTTCAGAAATTAGATTTACTGCGAACTATTAAAAATATAATACGTTCAATAAAATATACGTGATCAAGAATTACAAGAAATGTTGTAGATGCTAAAATATTTCAATTATTTGTAAACAGCTAGTGTGAAATAATTTTGATAATTTTTAGAAACAGTCCCGGGAATTATGTAATAAAGACAATTGCTCCAATTTTAATTTGATATCAAAATTAATCACCCTCAAAGAGTTTGCAGATTTTACATATTGCTAAATGTTTTTTAAAGCTATGATGTTTGAATAGTTAATTTCTAAAACAGGATTATTGAGTTGAGATTATTATTATTAATATTGAGAAGACTGTTAGGGGTCCTGTTATTATCCCCCTAAATACGCCACTTGTGAGTTTCACATAAAGAAACACGTAAGTTAGCCGCCTAAGTTGTGTAGCACACTCATGCTTGCAGGAAAGTTGAAAATAACTTGGTACTAATAAAGCCATCTGAATTCAAGACCACACTTTCATTCTGTAGATATATAGGTACCATGAATAAAATGTGTGTTACAATATATACGTTCCTACATATTATATTTTCAATCTTTTCTATCTCTCATGATGTTTACAGGCACAATTCTAGAACTATTATCGTATTCTCGTTCGAAAGCCAATACCAGCACTTTTCCCCTCAGCCACATAAGGACTGGGTTCACATAATGTCGGGAAAGTTTTCTTTATCCAATTTCAATTCAGATACTATGCCTATAAGGAATATTTGTACATGTAATAGTCGTCAGTCCTATACAAAAGGCAAGGGCAAACACAAATAACCAACCAGAAATACTTTACACACGACTCTCCTTTCAAGAGTCTTCCATTCGACTTCGACTAGTTGTATAAATCGTACAGATACTCGCAGTTAAGTCTTTCATGATTATAGTGGTCTGTCTGCTGCTTTGTGCTTCTCAAAAACTTTCTTTCACTATTTTCCCATTCACCACGAGTATATAACAAGTTTACTTATATATGTGCCTAACTACTTAAATGCATTCATCGTACTTTATTATGAGAGAAAACAGATTTTCAATATGTAAGGTTTCAGCAGCATATGCATACCAACAGTAGAAATAAGTAGTAGTAACTTTCTGCATAGTAAATCTTTAACATAGCAATAACATTAATGGGAAAGTATAAAATATTCTAACCCTGACCTTTTTATTAAACGAATCTTCTCCACTACTATTAGATTACATAGTTATTATATCAGCATTATTCCACACGATTTCATTTGATACGCTCAAAAGTTTCAAATCTTGATTTTACTTTTTCATATTTGCTTTAAATTCGTTTAAGGACAGAGGTCAAAAAGTTAGAATCTTCCTCTCCATTTAAATCTCACGCAGTATCGAACCACAATTTAATACAAGGCAATGCAGTATCTTATACGATTAGAATTGTCTGCATTATTTATATATTCTTCTCCTTGCACTTCCATCCGTAAATACCACTGTGGAGACGGAAGTAGCTATTGAGAAAGTAAACACAAGCCTGAACCATAAATTTTTAATTTATAAAACTTTTTCGTTTATTTTTACTTTTACTTTACAGACCACATACAAAGTTTAAAAGTCACAGTTGACAGTAGCAATGTCCTCTGCACTTCAGTTTAGAGTAGACGCGCATTCTAACACCCTAATTGAATACATTACTACAAGACAGCAACAAAGCAAAAACATTCCCCACAAAAAGGATGTCTCTGCTGATGTGTGAACAGAAAATATCAAAACAAATTCTATTTACCTTTTTACTGTCATGATCTTTTCAACACAAACACACTATGCTCCGCACTTCACAAACAAAAGAAGAATTTCTGGGTATTGTTCAATTTTATTGGTTACTTCAACAAACACGTTGAATGAACATCTTTTGTCTCTCTTCTCTTTAGCTGCCTATTACGTCTACAACTACTGAAACTACACAGAAACAAAGATTGTCACTGCTGCTACTATTACCAAAACGAATGACATTACTTTAGGACTGCGAGTGAATAAAAATGGAACAAGTTGACGAGTAACATTGCCTTTGAAGGCAATAATGGCTCGGCTATCTCTCTCCATTCTGTGTATTGTGGTTTATCTCTCTTGCAATCTTGTCGTACCAGCAGCAGTCTTGTTTCTAGTCGTCGTCATCTCGTCGTCAACCAAACTAACTGTCCATGTCCTAGTAGAATACTGTCGTAAGTAGTAGAATGTTCGAAGGAATTGTACGAAGATATATTACCGGATTATATAACAACATATAACATCGCAGCAGTTGCATTACATATATGTATAGGTAGCTACGTTTTAGAGCAATAGTACATGAGATATATTTTATTTTTTTACTTGTACCGAAGTGTTGATATATAAAAATGTAGTTGATAGTGTTCTACTGGTAACAAAGTTGGAGTAGGACAAGCGTGAATTCTTTTAGATTTCAGAATTGTGCTCACACAACTGCTTTACGACTTGTATATATTATACCTAAAAGAAATTGTAGTGTAGGTACCTATATACCAGTACTAGTTATCGCGAACATTGGTAAAAGAAGTGTCGCGAGAATTACTTTTGTCAACTTTGACCTTTCATCATTTTTCTTCCGTGTGCAAGTACATCTACTAATAAAAGTTCGACTACCTCGTAGCATGTAAAAGATTAACAAAGAATTATTATCAGCACCTGAACGACAGAATGTACTTACTCACATTCTACCACAAGCAAGGTGTTCCAAATAGATTTTTTCTAAATATTTCATTCAGTAGTTCTTAGTAGGTAAGTAGTATATACATATGTACCTGTATAATATTTACTGTTTAACTTACCTTGCACTTTAGTAGTGCCTATGCATGTGTGTGTGTACGAAAACTAACTAACTGGCAAAGTGTGTGACTTGTGAGATCAGATCTCGATATTTATTGTCAAGACGCACGGTGGTATGCCGTAAGGCTATTAAGTTACTTGGTATACCTATAGATCGTGCCTTTTCTAACTACGTGACATTAACAAGTGACAAACAGATTCCACTTACATACTACGTACATAAGTATGAAGAAATAAATCACCCAGTTAATTCAAAATGTAATTTACATAGGTAGTTTGTTTCAGGACATGCAATGTATGGAGGAGAGTCAATGACAGTAACATACATGCAAACAGAGTACCTCAATACAAAGTATAAGTAGCTTACAAAATTAATTTAAAAAAGTCATCCTTAGATGTCACAGAATTGCAAAGTTACCTAAAATGTATGGAGTGTGGAGTCTGCCTTGTCTAAAATAAAAAGGATCAGATACTAAAGATTTAAATTTGACAAACTCTGATTACGGATATATCTAGACTAGCGAGGTTCCTCCTGCTTTGCTTACAATATTCATGAAGATGTTTAAATCACATTAGTATTTTTGCTGGGAAGGATTGCAACGAACCTTTCTCATGGAAATGAGTATTATTGTGTAAATCGATTTTTTCTTTTTTCCTCTTGGTATGTGCTCTAAATCGCGAAACGTAATAATGATATATGGAATTGATTAGAAAATTCCATCTTCGATCTTTACTTTTACACAACACACACAAGCTTAACGTTTTACTTGTACTGTATACTTATTCGGAAGAAATCTCTGATCCTCGATGAAATATTTATACCCTTTGCGAAATAGTGAATCGATCTCTGTCTCTCAGAATTGTGAAGGAAATGAATAAAATGTCGTTCTAAATACGTGTACAGCATAAATAAACTATTGTCTCATGTTGTTCTCTTGTCAAAGGGAACAAACTACCTACTTAGGATACCTAACTATATGTATATAGGTACGTTGGTATGTAATGTACTATATATATAAGTATAATATAAGAAAACACTTCATAAATCTATCAGATGTATTGGACATTGAAATGAATACTTGGAACTGTTGGAACAACTGTGTAGATATGAACTGCTATTGACATATAATATGCCCTTAGAGATCTTACCTTGATATTTATCACCCTAAACCAAATATATCAAGATCTCCTGTTTTAATTTATGTTATTACAAGCAGATAATTTGTACAAGTTCTCGTAATGCATAATACTCAATCTATTTTTCTGAGAAGCTCAATGCTGACGAAATGTGCAAACAATACATCTCTGATTCTCAGGAACCCATACACACTTACACACGCGTTACATCTTTGCTTTGTTTATATTTATGGCTGTTTCACTTTTTATAGCTTACTGAGGGATGACGATGACTGTCTTGGATTCCTACAAGATGAGACTCGTGAATTTTATTCGCCTTTGTCTCTGCACTATCACACTCACAGGCATTTATCACTTTCATGTTCATTAGTTGTATATACGACCTTACATTACATCCGGTTTTCTAGTTTTTCCCAACAAATAATAATGAGATCATAAATAAATTAGCAGTGATAGTTATGAAACGTAGTTAGTACAACTACAACTGCGAAACAAGCATTCTTTATTATTAGAAGTAGTATGATAACGTGCTTTATGTTAAGTATTAAGTATGATGGTAATAATAAATAATTGCTGCCTATAATTACAAACAAATGCCACTCTTGCATTTAAATGTGGTTTTTATATAGTTGATAGTGTTTAGTAGGTAATAGTAAAGCACTAAATATTATTACTATATAATAATTCCCTTATGACTACAAATTGTCTGTTAGAGTTCTCTAGAGCTTAGATCGCATTTACTAAAGTAAGGACATTATATACTTATGGAGATGTTAATGCAGTTTCGTCCTACACTATAAATAAGGTATAGGATACCTACAGTTATTATTATAATATAATGCTTAATGTAGGTACTACTGATAGTTCTTTTATACTGAATTATAAATGTATTGGTTGTATGTATATAACTGTACCAAAAAATATTATTTAGCCAACTTAAGTACGGTAATGTATTGTACATAGACGAAGACATACGTACTAAACTAAAACCATGTTATTATCAACCTAGGTAAGTACTAAGCAAACATATAAAGCCATCTGCGGGTAATAAGGCAATAATCTGCAGCTAATGAAAATAAAAGACATTATTTGTAACGAATAAATAATGAAACTTGGTGTGATGGTGGAAATGCCTGAAATATATAGGTAGTTACATTTTCCCCTGTGTTACCATTATTACACGACTCGACTACTTAATAATCATATCATAGTAAGTGGATCCCTTGCCCCTTATAGTATGGAATCTTCGCCTGGGAAAATTCGGCAAATTCGTGTATAGTCACAAGCTTGCCGCTATGTATGCGCTGATGCTACTAATTCTTCGAA
>JABASD010002648.1:0-24969 GCA_019776165.1 Pogonognathellus flavescens
GAACAATCATTTGTATTATTGTAACTCAGTGATGTGTTGGACGGGCGGGACCCATGTTCAAATAAATACTTACATACATACATAATATATTTGCTTTAATGCCAAAACATTAAATTCAATGTGTATGAACGCCATCTCATTCTCAGGAGAGTTGAGAGGTTTGTATAAATTTAGACTTACAATTAGAGAGAGAGAGCTTTGTATATAGGTATAGAGAGAGAGAGACAGAATGATGATTCATTTCCTTCTTTGTTTGCCTAAACTTGTTACATTTACTGTAGAGGATGTCTATATCCGATTTTACTTTCAACCTGTGTGTGTGTCTCTGACACAGGTTCCATTCTTTGAAATCCTCTTTACTTTAAGTACAGATAATTATATGGTCGTAATGAAATTAATCTTCAGTGTTAATATAGCAACTCGCTTTAACTATGTATAACTGTGTGTGTGTAGAGTAGAAGTACCTGAGAGAGATTTCATCCAGTTGCTTTTAGTTACTTCCACTCCCACCACCCTTTCTGTTCAAAAGAATTTCTGTAGTTAGAAAGACAATGACTCTACTACTTCTCCAGAGTTAGCATTGCTTAGAAACGGCAGAGTTGATTGAATGAGACTTGAGCTGTGTCATGTTAAATACATCATGGAGAAAACTTTCTTTATGTGCCAGAACTATAATAACTGGAGCATCATCATCATCATTTTAACTCGTGATTCTCATCTCAAGGAAAAGCAAGTTATTTGTCATTAAAACTCTTTGTCAGACCCAAACTTAACTCAAAAGTGGACGAGAGAGACCTGTTAAAAATCTACGCAGCTGTAACTGGGAAACCACTTTGTCTGTCTAATATTATAACACATATACCTATATATTATATGTATCTATATATATTTTATGTATAATGTTATGCAATATACTTACCTATAGTAGAAGTAGAAGAAAATTTAGTATAATTATTATCACGTTACTTATTTCTTGTTGGCTAATATAAAATATTATTAACCTTCATATACGTAGCAGATAGCAGATGAATATGTTTAATATGAAGCGAGTAATTTTTAAAAAGATAATGAGATATAGATATATTATAGTGGTAATAATTTACAGATACGATAGCATGTTTTGTCAACTTAAGTAAAGATGACTGAAAAATCATGGGCAGCGAGTCAAAAAAACTCTTTCAACACCATTCAACTGTGTGGATGTATACCTGCAATGTTCTGTGTAGTAGTTGTTAAGTTTTGGAATGACAGCGTTGCATTAGTATTAGTTACCCTTAGCGCGACAATCCCAAAAAGGCAATACAAACAGCAATGATGACAAAAACCGTGAAAATAGACGAATTTCCTTTATTATTCTATTTTCCAGGCATTCAACATTGCATATTTCTAGTTTTCTAAAGAAACTAATGAAAAAGAGGGGAATCACAAATAATATTGTATAATAGTAGCACTCTGTCACACAGAGAAATCCTAGATTTTCCACATTAATAATGCATAAAATGCCTGCTCGCCCTGAGCTTACGGGTTCTCATACTCTTTCGCTGCTCTCCCACTTTCACATGGCAGAGAGAGAGAGACGCATTTCAATTATTTGTCATCTCGTCGTAAAGCAGAGAATGAAAGACGTAAAGCACCGCATCATTTCACTTTATACTTATAAATAGCACCTAACACTCCCTGCACATATTATTATTATACCCCATCATCAAGATAAAGATATCACAGCATTATATTGCACATGACAATATGTGAATCTGTATCTAAGTATACACATAATATACCTAGTACGACCTATATAAATCCTACCTATATATAAATACACACACATACATAGTACATATATCACATTGAATTCTTGATTCATATAGCTGTTCTCTAAAACTCTCTATTTCACTCTCTACTTTGAACTATTATTATTAAGCTTGAATATTTTATATAGTACACAGAATACGGAAATACTTTATATACGTATTAGATTGGTAGGAGTACATAGGAGAGAGAAAAGAAGAAAGAGTGAGAGAGACCATCCACCTTTTCACTTGTGAAGGACTGGGACTGAGTGATACAACGAGGTAAGTTTTCGTATATTTCATAGCGAAATGTATTCTGTTGGAAGAAGGAAGGCTTGGTGAATTGAATACGTAACATCAAATCATAATATTACTATCACATCTCATCACTTTTCTTTAGTAAGTGTATAAGTTGACTACCTCAACTTTCCAACAGAGATCCTTGACGACACGACAGACAACCATGCAGAAAGTTTTAATCCTCCTTTCACATCATCGCGCTCAACATTCACCTTTCTTTTCTATTTTCCATATTTTATGCTACATATTATGCTGTGCAACCCACTCAGAAAGAAGCTGTAAAAGCAGCTTTATGGATGAACCAGAGAGAGAGAGAGAGAATGTGAAGTAAAGCCATATGTCGAAACTTAGAAAAGTGCCTTCAATAATAACAAAGCAACAAACTATTTCCACACTGCGATTGCTCACAATAAATACTCCATTCACAAGCATTGCGTTCACTCTCCAAAACTTTGACGCGTTCTAGTATACCCTACATACATATAAAAATTATGCTGCACATTTAATCTAAATGGCAATATTATGTTTATGATATATTCAGTAAAGATATTATTTCTACTGTTTTGTAATGCTTGTCGACTTGGCTTGTGTAACATTTTCTTGGAAGTGTACTATATACAGTGCAATGCAAATTGTATCATCATTTTATTCCTTAGATGAGTATTTGTATATACCTAGGTACTAGTGTTCGTGACTTAATACGGGGACCTTATTATATAAGGATGAATGTGTTGTGTTTTTTATAAACGAATCTCTCGATGATGATGCCAATTTGATAATCTCAACCTATAGCAGTAATTTGTACAAATTTAAGCAGGTGGAAGATTTTCAACAAATTCTGTTGTAGAAAATAAATAATATCAAAGTGGAAATTTTATACATTGCAATTGCAATTGAAAATGTAAGGTGAAAGGTTAATCTGTCATGTTCCTTAAAAATTTGGAGGTGCAGGTTCTGATTTTGTGCATAGCATTACAGAAATAAGAATAATTGCTACATAAGAAGTATTAAAAAAGTGTGTTAACGTTTGTAGAAATATTACACAGTAATAACTATCATGCTGTTGTAAAGCGTTTCATCAGCAAAGCAAAAATTTCCAAGTAAACTTTTATAGTAGATGTCCATCAAAGAGGAAATTGAAATAAAATGCTTCCGTTCTGGGGCTGTTACAACACTCTGACTCTGACTCTTGTGGGAAAGGATGCCGTATAATATCGTCAAATCTTCTCAGTTTTCTCAAGTTTTTCCTTTCCGAAGGCTTAGATTGGCTTGGGCTAAGTTGGCTTGGAGTTGCTATGAGATTCTGCTAAAAACATGAGCCACTTCACATCTCGACATGCCTGTCATGAAGAGATGTGGATTGGATTGCTGAATATAACCTTTCGAAAACTTCCTTCGTACGTATGTCCTTGCTCTTAAGCTCACCAGCTCTTACTCGCTTTCCTTTACCTCCACACGCAGAAATACACAGAAAACATCCCACTAACACACACTTCCTCCACCGTTGTAAGTAATATCCACGATCGTTTTCACTCTCACTCTGTAATACTCACATAATATAGGTATACCTTATACCTATATAGTACAACAGTGCAAAGTAGGTAGGTACTTCTACACTTTCCCTGGACTGTTCTGTGCTGTGGTTTGGTTTCTTGGCCACTTGTCCTATAAGTATATACAGATACCTACTAAAGTACCTTTTATACAAGAAACCGAACATTTCTACCTATAACCTGATATGTAAGTATTATCTGATGCGCTTGTGGAAAAAACTTGTTCTTCCGTCTTCTTAGATATGAATTTCCCGGCGAATAAAAAACATTTCCCAATTTTATATACATTAAATATACAAATCACGTAACAACAGGGAAATTCTCTAAAATTTAAGAATTTCCCAATAAATCCGAAAATTTCTTGTTATCCTAGATGGTAGGATCGTGAGTTTTTCCCACCAACGTCGGATACTTTGCTAGGAATATATAATATAGGCCGAGGTAACTTGACGGGTATGATATTGGTTGGTCTAGTCAGCATTTGTAGTAGGTTGAGTGAGTTGAGAGATGTTAAAGTCCATTTTACCTCTGTGGAAGTAAAACACAGAAGCTGGTAGTGGAAAATCAAGGTTTTGGATATTATTATGGGATGCAGACGTGCAGAGTGCAGTGGTGCTGTTTCAGCTACCTCTTTGAGTAGCTCTTAGAGAGTGTCGGTGCTCTCTCGTGGTCTCAGATGCTTTTACAGTTCTGGTTTGGTTTCGATTAGATTGCTTGGGAAGTTGAGTCTCACTCAGTTAGCAGTCGAAGTTGTTAATTTCCTCATACCACTTTCTTTCTGTGATATCACACCCAAACTCTCTCCTCCTAACAATCCCATTCACCCAAGCACAATTTCTCCTCACACAAACCACGCTAGTCTCCACATTTAATACGACCGAGTAAAAAGATAGTAGTGATAGTAAACACAAGGAACAGTTTTGTGTATGTATGTGTGTAGTAGAAGAGCTATGAGTATTTGTAGGTGGTCGTTTCATAACACATTGATCAAGCCAAAGCAATCGAAACGGGCAAGATCAACTTCATGAAAGTTGCATGATCAGTTCTGCTCGGGGATCATTAGAAGCTTTAGACGCCCACTCACTCAGGATCAATCAAACCAAACCGAAGGGAAAAGAGACGGCAACTCTCTGAAAGAGAGAGAAAAAGACATGGAAAGTCTTCCTACACTTTTACACTTGCTTTTCAATGTTACTATTACTACTTTGTGTAGCAGTCCTATATGTAGTAGTAGTTCAAGTTGAGAAAGTATAAGAGAGAGAGAGAGAAACCAAAGTGAAATCTTGTATTGCAAGTCTGTGTAACCAAACCACAGCAGCGGAGACTGGGCTGGAATTAACAACAAGGAAATACACAGCAGAAACCTTCCTTCTCTCAATAAAGTATTTAGCAACACGAAGACTTGTTTCGACGAAAAGAAGAAGAAAATGAATCTGAAGAGAAAACTGATGACGATGATCATGCTGGAAGAAACCTGCTACAGTTTACACACAAGTTATAATGTTTGTGTATAGATGCTACTTAGATATCAAAGAGAAAGCTTAGACGACAAAATAAAATGTACTGTAGGTATTACTACTACTGTCCCTACACACTGCAACGCTATAATAGTATATGGCTATAAATAGAGAAAGACTAGTAGTAATACGGGTATAGTAAAAGTAGGAGTGATTGAGTCTCATGAGTGATACACACAAAGAAGACGCGGACGGGTTTTATAGTCGGGACTTTCTTTACAATTGTACTACAACATTGCTGGCTTAGTTAGCAAACAAGAGAATGCGAAATCTTTAACTAGGAAGTATTTGAAGCCTGATTCTCGTTGTGTGTTTTTGCTTTTGTGTATGTGTGTATACAGCTCTAAAGTGAATTTCTAAGCTATTCTAATACTTTCGGCTAATAAAGTTGAGATAGCATGTAAGTTCCAGAGAGTTTCCTTTATTATATGCCTACACTTTAGCAAAGGAATCTTTTCTCTTGCTCTATTTGTTCTCCCACACAGTAGTTATATAGAATATTTTGAGTCTCTTGTATGAATACACGTGCTTAGGTATATTTTATGTATCCGAACAAATTCGGAGATAGTAGGTGTGTTAAGAAGGAAAGAGAGAGCGTATTAACGCAGACTTTCTCAAAATAGTTGTGTAGATATATAGATATATAAATTTATATAGGGATATAGTAATAGTATGTGCACATGTAGTACGTACGAATGAATGACTATTTTAGTTACTACTTTCATTTCGCTCTCATATAGAAAGACGCAGCTGGTTAGATTGCATTAGATTGGGCTGGCCCATTTTGCGGTGGCAAACAATGTGGGCAAAGTAAATATTCATCGGAATGACTTGAACCGTAGTGCCACTATCACAACAAACCATAATTGAAATTTATGCTCCACTAAGTCACACCGCAACAAAACTTTCCCAGGAAATACGTTATGGAGTCATGCAAGGCGATAGCAATGAAATGAATGTATATACGAGAAGTATTATGGATATACATTCATTTCACCAGCAAAACGACCTAAAGAATACAACACCATCATTGCCAATGCTTCGGCATCCCAACTCTCTACTAAAATACAAATCACAAATTCTTAATACTTCCATTCTAAAGGTTAAGCAATCTAGAAACTTCTATTAATCACCTAATCATCATATAAAAATATTTTCCCACTTAAACTTCTAATCAGACGTTCTTTTGACCTACATTTAAGTATAAGAACTCTACTATTTTTATAAATAACACTTAAAAAATATTAAAATGTCTAAAAAAAATCAAACTGATAACGTTTATGCAATTTCTCGGGGATTTTAACCAATAGATTCAATATAAAATACTTTACTCGCGTCTTACAGTGTTAGTAAAACCGTAAAACGTAACTTTACAAAAACGTTCCTACACTAGAGTAGTTTGAAACAAATGATTTCCCAATTTACCCTTAAAATTTTCACTTTCGCATAACAATAAGACGTCTAATGTAAATTTGATTCTGTGCATTTTATTAATCAAAATTGGATAATTAGATCGTTCTTCCTTCCAAAATTCAAGTACGTACACCTAATACAAAACTAATATTTCAGAAGCGGAATGTGTACAGTCAATGGCAGAACATTTCCTATCACCACTTTATCGTTCTCATCACATCATCTTGAGTTTTTGTGCCGTTCCAGTTGATTTAAGTCACTCTGGCGCATCTCCGCCACTGAACATTGACGAATGACATTTGTACAGATGATTATTCACGTGGACTATCTGCATGTGTTAAATCTACAAAACTTTTTCTTGTATATAGGGAAAAGCCGACTGAAAGGAAGAAACGAACTGTTAAGCTAAGGCAATCATTGATACAGCAGATATCCATCACATAACCACCTCCAACATCCCACTTCTACTAATAGATATCTAAACAGCGTCTATAGCTTTACTGGAATTACCATCTATGTGTGAAAATACGTGCATGCCTTCCATAGCACATAAATATTGAGATACATCAACCTGCCCAAAATGTTCCTGCCCTATTAGTAATAGTCAATGTTATCACCAGGCAAGAAATACATGTAGTAGCTCTACATATAACGTATACGCTATAATGTATTGTCAATGCCACAATTTCTACACAGATAGATGTATAGTAAAGGAATATGTAGAAAAACCTACCTATGGGCTTATAAATTGTATTCATCGGTAGCAGAGATGAAAAGAACTTTTTTATAGGAGAGGTATATGCACATGGCTCGCTTAACTAGGTATATACTGCCGGTTCTGTTGTTCTAAACATTAGCACCTACAGCATAAAGCGTATAAACACGCAGAGATATGAAAGTATACCAGAGACCACATCAGACAGAAGAAAAGAATGGAGATAAATAGACCATGTCTGTGCCTAATTGTGCGTCGCTATCAGTAAACTAGTCTCGTCTCCTTTGCACTCAAGCCAAAGCAAGTGCATTGACGGGAAGAAAGGCACAAAACAGCTTGATGTGTAATGCAATGTGTAACTTAATGTAATGTAAGTTACGTCTCCCAGTTACATATACAACATCTCTTACGTGAAAATACCCAACACTTTTCCAAACTACCTTACCTATCTCCACAGCTATCAATACGAGATAATACATAACGTACATACACACACAGCAGCCAATATTACTCGTACAACCCATTCAAAACAGAATCACCTCCAGAACTCTTATTGCCAGTTGAATTGCATTTTATTTGTATATAGTGAGCTTAATACACCTATAAAGGCCATACACCTATATATGTACTTATAATGGACAAAGAACGTATTACGATATATTACATATATAAGTCTATACTAAAGACAGACGGTTGTTAATAGGAAATCGACTGGATTTTCCCGAAAAACTCAATGCAGATAGGTTTGAGCAGCTCTTTCTCTGTTTGCGGACTCAATTCTTTCAAGATGAGAGAATGAGACAAATATCTAAATGAAGGGAACACACAGCTGTTCAGCGATCGACTAACTACAAGTCACTCATACATTACAAACACAGATAATAGTCGCAAGTGGCTACACTTATTCCTACTACACTAAAACATATTACCAGAGATATAACCTAAAAACAATCTATTGTATTTCTAAATACAACGCATGAATATAAGTAGAGACCTAGTTAACAGTAAGGATACAAGTCGTATAGACTTGGAGACGGCAGACACACAGAAATGTTGTTTTATGAGTGTGTACTGTACACGTACATAAAATAAAGATAAGTGTGGCCTGCATGGCTCATATTGCAGTATATGCATCATCCCTATAGTTATATTATAGGAATATACATATCTGCAATATTGTTATGTGCGATAGTTACAGAGCTAAGTATTTTGTTTGCACTAACGAAGCTGGACAAGACGAGGATGAGATATTGGACTGGCACTTGAATTTAGTAGAAAAAGGAGCGATTGCTTGGAAGGAAGACGAGTAGGAGGAAGACTCTCGAGTGAGGTGAGTCAAACAAGCCATGAGCATGGATTCCCATCACGAACGAAACTCAAAGCTTAATAATCACCTCACTGATTGCTTGTACTTTGTACGTAGTTTGTCTTTTTATTCTTTTCCTGCCCGTATGTTCCGTCTATACTTGTTAATACTCATCCAGTCCTTGATGGGGGAATACTACTGGAATAGGAATACCATGTAAAGATAATGGAACCAACTCTAAATTCATAGGGAATAGAGATGGACGTGTTTCTGTTTATGTTAGTTTTTCCTATATAGTAACGTCCTATCTGTACTGTATAAATTACTTATGGTGGTACTTCCAATTTGGTTCTGATTGCTACTTGTTATAGTAACAAGTATAATATGAGCAGACGGAGGAATACTATAATACGTAAATTACATGAGAAAATGCAATGTGGCACATACAGTAGTGGCTACGGCTACTACTGGTAGAATACAAACTCAACTTCACTATTAGGGTGTAAGTATTAAAAGTATATAACAATGCGGGAAATGGTGGATACACACGTAGTGCTCTTATCAGCGATTCATCGTAAGTGTAGCAATTCGTAAATGCATTCTTATCTTTATCTCTCACTTATTGCTGCTCCACACATTTACAACAACAGTCAATAGTAAAAGCACAACTATTAACGAGAAATTGTCCCTTCCAGGCTCCGCACTTCAGTCCGTCTCTGTCACAGATATAAAATGATAGCGTCGCTTTAACACAAAATCATTAGTCGACTCGTACTAATGAACTGCAGAGAAAAAAGTTGAAATGCAGAATTTCAACACTAAGATTTTTTTATGCGACAAATTCAAATTCAGTACAAACGAAATTTGTAGATGTATTCATGAAATCACATTCTATAGTTGTATTAATGTTTGAATTAACAATTTTGCAGTACAAAGGAAATTTATAGATCTACTATCGTAGAATTTCAACACTAAGATTTTTTTATGCAACAAATTCAAATTCAGTACAAAGTGAATTTACAGATCTACAGCAATTTTGGTGTGAGTGAATTTGCAATTTTTCTGAAATATAGATATATAAATATAATACAAAGGTTAAATATTGGTTACAAAGGTCCGGATGATTGGAATGGATCGTGTGTTAGTGTAGAACTCCCCTTTAGTTTCACACTTGCTGTGTGGATCTCACCGTGGCACTCTTCTCTAATCCGAAAGTTTTGACAAAGACAACTTACACTTGAGCTGTAAGTTGAGGAGCTCAGAGTTGCGACATTACATGTCACACAGGCCGACAAGACACGACCTGACACCCTCCTCCGTTGCTTTACCTCTTGTCGACTCTGTCTGTATATAAAATAGGGCTGTACATATATATAGGTGTATATAGTGTTGCAAACGTGTGATATATGGATATGTACACTTCAATATTATCATTGGCCTTCCCTCCAGCATCCCACTGACAAAACTGACACGGAAAGAATGAAGAGGAGAGACGAACACAGAAGAGGAGGGAGACAATGAAGAAATTGAACTAAAATTAATGAAAGTTAGCTGATTTTGAGCGAGTGAGCTTTCTTTATACTTATATAAGTTATAACTATAACAATGTTATGGTATTACTTTTACAATGTTATATTAGTATAGGATTTATATAACGAGAGAAATTCAGGAAGGAGGCAGTCATAAGTCTTGCAGACATAGTAGGATGTCTTTTTCTATCTACAAACTTATAAATCTCTCTAAAAGATCTATTTATCTATAAGCTTATGTGCATTCTATGTATGAGTATCTCAAACTTTACCCGTTTGCGTCTATATGTGTACTATAAGTAGTTACATGAGATAATAAATCTGTATAGATATTATAACTATAAAACATGGACATATAAAGATTTTATGTTATAAACGTAAATATCACTATACAGAATGTGTGCAGTACCTTCGTTCTAGTTTCCTACGACTACTTCTGTAACTACACTCCTGTATGGCTTTCAACATTCAAAGTCAATCTGTGTAATATAGAAATATTGTACGTGTTGAATTGAACGAAACTCTTAGATAACAGAATGAGCTTAACTCCAGACGAGTCGACACTCAGTCACCATCATGCATCAGCTAAACTCGAAACTTTTCTTTGGCCATTTACATGAAATTTTCGATGCCTGCTTTATTTTCGTTGTACTAGTATTTACATCCATCTAGAGTAGTCTACAGAATTGCAGAAGTTCTCTTACAAAATTTTTCTTCCAGTCCTTAAGTTTAGCCAGGAATATTTTTACATTCATCTAGAAAAACTGTGCCATATGGAAACTACAGTTAAAGAAAATAATGGCTTCTGTGTAAACATTTTTGTTGTGTTTCCAAATTTCGCTGAACATTCAAATGATTTATACGCAATCGATATCATATCCAGGTCAAAGTAGTAATTCTAAATGCAATATGCAATTTCTATCAGTCCAACATCATTTAACTCATAAATTCACGTTTGAATTGTTTTTTACTAACATTAAAAATAGGTAATCTCCAGAAATGTAAGTTCATAATATTTTTTCTACTTTGGTAGCTACTCATACTGTCAGTTGTTGTCAGTTACACTAAAAAATTGTAATTTTTCATTTTCAAGAAAGTGTAATTTTACCTATCACCCAACTAAGGCCCTATACACATTAGCAATGCAATGTTGCGTTATGCGTTGACTCAGTGAGTGAGTGAGTTAAAAAAGTGTTACCCTCTCGACATGACAAGATAAGTAAAGTAGTAACTAGTAACAATTGTAAATTGAAGTCGACATGAGTTGCGTTAACTTACCATCAGGAAAGGCAAGGGCGACGTTGACCAACAAAAGGAATCCAAATGAGGAGAACGTGACTGTGAACTTCTTGAGCCGCATCCTTCAGACTGCTCTTCTTCCTGTGGGGAGACACAAAATAACAAAAACACTCAGAACACTGTGCAATACAACAACTCAACTTACTTAACTTCTTATACGCACAAATAACACATAGACTCATCACATCTCTCTCTACCAACACACAAAGTATTATATTCACTCCATCAGCACAATACAACACACAGCACCTTTCATTTCATTTCAAATCTCATTTTCAACCAACATTGCTTTTCAATTCATTACAATGCATTATATCATCTTCTCTGTGTTGTGCAACCACACAACCATCACATCACCCTTTTCTCATCTTCTCTCACCACATTTACAATTTTACAAACCTCCTCGGTGAGTTTTTGTATTCAATTCACCTGTCGTGTCTCCTCTTCTTTCAGTTTCTTCATTATATATCAAAATGCGTTGTAAAATGCAATCGAAATCTTCCTAACTACCACTGATTCCGCGTCGGAGACGTTAACAACATAGCGGCTCTTGGTGCTCATCGGCTATATAGGCAGTTTGTCTCTGTAAAATGTGTCTGCATCGCCGGCAACAGTTTATCATGTCTTTTTAGAACCTACTACTAAATATTATTCTTTGTGTATAAGTAAGCAAACTCATCATAAACCTTTTTATCGCTTCCATCTCATATAAATCCATCCAAAGTCCAGTAGTAGTAATACTTTGTTGAATTTTTTATGTTGCCATCATATTGCATTCTTTCTTTGTATGTATAGACACCTCTATATGTGTTATTGTTCTATGGGCAAAATGATTCATGCAGAACTAACATCAACTCAACTCAGGATTCCCTAACTAAGCATAAACACACCATTTAGATTTACCAAAGCAAGCTAATCTTACGTAATAGTGTAATAGTAGCAGGCAGTAGTAATTCTGTTGGAAATAATTCTTTGTACTCACTCTGTCTGTCTCTATACAAATAGTTAGTAAATGTGTACAGATACACAGTAATGCTGCATTGCTTTAAGTAATAATGCTACATTCAAGTTGTAATAAACTATCTGGGCAGTCTGATCACAGTCTGAAATACTGAAATCAGCCCTGTCTGTCTTCATTATCATAAAGTAGTAGCAGTAGTTGCAGTCGTAGTTGCAAATCTCAAAGCCCTTCACACTTCATTGTACTTACGGCTTCTTCTTGGTGAATTGCCGAGCTAACATGTTGTCGACAAGCCATAAAATTTCTAAACAGCTTACATACGCAGTCTACACTGAAGAATTTCTGACGATAACAATAATATTGTAAATTGTAATGACATAAGCATAAGAAACATTATATACATATAGCTATACCTGTATAGAGTATATAGGTAGTTATTTCCCTTAAGGATGTATAGTACACATAAAATTGCAATTACTATACTACCAGAAGTATTTATGTAAATAAATGTATATAGTGTATTTTGCTACACTTTATATATAAAGGGTAAATAAAACATTGCAAGTAAACTAAAGGTTCGCGTATAGTAGAGTAATACTTACGTAAGATGTTTTGTTTAGGTTCGTGAAGTTTGCTTTCGTTTCGTTTTCTGTAGTCTTATGCCAAGCAAAGCTTTATAACTGAGAGAAACGGAAAACAAAACAATTCATCGTTTGCTCTCTCAGGCAGTCTCTTGACTACCATCAACATCAACATCATCAGAAACATTCCGATTGCAATAGTAATAATGAATGTTCTCCTTTGTTTTGTTTTCCACGTAAAGAATTTCTGACTTGACTATCTTTCGATCTATCTAATCATTAATGAGTTTCGCTCTTTGCCGAGCTTATTCAACAGTCTCTTTTTATACTGAAGAATGAAAGATGCAGCATTGAGCTATTCACAAAAAGGATTCTTATTCCACTCTATACTGAATAGCTCCAGTATCTTTATATTGTACAGATATTGTATAAGTACAGTACAATAGTGTTATACGTAAAAAACTCTTTATATCTGTATACCATAGAATTTTCTGTACCATGGTAGGTATTGATGAATGCATTTGTAATAATAATATCTGGAAGTAAAGTAACGGGCGCATGATGATGATTGTGAAATGAAAATAGTTTAATGTACTGCAGATACAATGTGACTGATGAAAATGAAGTAGACAGAAAGAGGCAAAGGAGGAGAGGGAGGGTAAAAGAGAACGACAGAAAGTTCAATCCAATTCAATTCAGTTGAATATAAACTACTTTGCAGTCTAAGAAATGTTTTTTCTCCTTTAGGCTGTTTCTTATTGTTGGGAATTGGGAAGCAGCCACCATAGACCCTGCTTTACATCCATTACACACTCTTCAAACGAACTATTTAATGTAAGTAGCAAGATTTTATTCCTATAAAAGCTGCAATTTAAATGAATGCATATAGGATTTATATATACCTTTACACAAAGTATCTCAATAACAAGTCTTAAAGGTATAAACTTAGTATAGAGAGACTTTGCTATATAAAATTAAATTTTTATAGCAATAATACCTACTCAGTAGATGTATTACATCTTGTGCGGCTTGTGTAGACGGTTGTAATAAAATGTAATGCAATAATGGGATGCTGTGCTTTGTGTAAGGTAAAGTAAGCAGTGGTAGTTAGTAGTGTGGGTTAAAAAGCTGCTACGCATTGTGTGCGTAGTTGAATTCAGAGTAGACGACAACCACCGCTGTGAGAACTAATGAAACGCACTAATTTTATTGTAATTTATTCACGAATCACTGGAGAAGTGAGACACTCGGACAGCACTGTTCTCCTTGTACTTCTCGTGTTTAATTGCATTGCTCTGGGACTACCACGGCAGAGAGAGCGTGAAATGAAAATAATTTGGCTCTGCATCCATGTACTCAAGTAGTACAAGCCAAGGTAGTAATTTCTTTCATTGGTAAATATTTTACTATGCGGAGACTGAATAAGAACCATATGTTAATCGTGTCAACAATAAAATGCCTTCCTGATAAGAAAACATACAACCTTGAGAATTCCAATGGAAAATCAACAAGTGAATACTTTCCGCCCGGTTTTAAGATTTCAGTAGAAAGATTGTCAAAGTATTTTTATGGTTAATGTTTGAGTGAGTCAAACAATACAATGCAAAGCAATTGAAAATTACAATGCGACTTTTTCACACATGGATCTGAATTAATGTTTATGCATATCAGTTAAAAACTATCAGTAAACGAAAATTACAGTCAGTGTTAGATTTAATTAAATTTGTTTTTGCTTTTAACTGTATTAGAATAGAAATATGAATATATAAACTGGAGAGGTCATAGGAGACATAAAGTGTTTGTTAGAAATAAATATGAATATATAAACTGGAGAGGTCACAGGAGACATAAAGTGTTAGTTCGAGAAAGTTAATAAAATGCAACTTGTAGGAAAAAAGATGATTTGAAATGAAAAGTAAAACGGAACAAACGATTTATTTTGATATATCTTGTAAATATGCAATATAAATTCTTATGTGGCTATATTATATACTCTGAGATTAAAGTTAAAGTTGTAAAAAGCAGGACTGTATGTAGAGCGACAACACAGAACCGGTTTTAGTAGTGCTGGAGTTTGAAACAGAAATAATGTAGTGTGACTCCAACAACAAAATCATTCTGGATCAATACGACATCATAAAAGTCAGCGAGAGAAACTTTTGAGAGGAAATTGCTTCAGTTGACTACACCCCTCTCTGTAGAAGCAGGGAATAAAAACTGTTTATGAATGTTATTTGACAGAAAAATCTTTGCTGCTATTTATATGTACAAATGCTCATTCCTGTGTCACAGATACATTTCATTCCCAATATAAAATACTAAAAGGAACAATCTGCGACTTCTACTCCGAGTCAAAGTTGACAAAGAAAAATAAAGAAAGTCAAAATTGTAAAAATTCTACTTTTCCTTTTACTCAGTCGTCAGTTTCCGGGAACACGACATTGGGACATAATAGAACCTGTTAAATTATTAACTTTTACTTTCTCCTTTATGAAAAGTACTCTCGTTAGTAACGAACAGCTTTCTCTTCTTGGAAAAACTTGGGAGAGAGAGAGAGAGAGGTCTGAGTACCACAGGAATACAGTACACATAGAGCAATAAAATTTCGTCCACCCTACCTTCCCAGGATATTTTATGTGGAACATTACATGATTACACACTTTCTCTTGTATTCTATTTCCTCCTATTACAAAAACGTCCTGGCATTTTTCAACTTTTACACTACACTTAGTTAGCCACCTATGTATGTGACAAAACCTTCTCGTTTGCGTACACTCTCACATACTACACACAGGGAGAGAAAAACACAAAGCATGTTTTTATTTTCAGCTCCCAAGGAGAAATCATAATCACGAGCTTTCTCCACACAAAACACAACTCAAAAAAACACGACACCCCTTTTATTTCAGTCACACTAGAGAAAAGCGTGTGTTTAACAGTAACATCCCACAGCTTGTAATAGTAAGCCCACTCTGCACATAAAAACATAACCACTCGCTCGTACACAAAACAGACACCCAGAGAAAACACAAGAATCTAAATTCTAAAATCATGGCACGGTAATTCACAAGAAGTCTAGTACTATTTTATTTTATAGCAGTAGTACTACTACTACATACTAGTTCTAGTACAAAGGAACTGATTCTCTTACGTATACAGAGTATTACAAAGCTAGGGATATACACAAGAAATTCTGTGTACCTTGTAATTCATTTTTTTACGTGTCGCATAAATTACAAGTCCGGAAAAGAGAGCATGTTGAAAAACTCCATAGAGCAAGAGGCAAACGAACGACTCAGCGACTCAACTCTTGTAAAGCAAAGTCTTGGGAAAGAGCGAGACCAAAACGAAATTAATAATAAATAAAGATGCTGACACCAAGACAAAAACATAACCAAACCCACCTCCACTATATAAAATATATTATTATAAAGTACCAAGTGTAAAGAGGTACTCCGGGAGTATTACTACACGTACTTATATACCTTTACAATCTGTACATATAAGCTCATTGTAAAATACAACGAAATATTTTACCCGTACACAACCTACATGTGTGTCTCACTAAAGTCCAAGTTCAAAACTCACACACACACAAAACCTGAACAGACTTTGTTCGCGGCCGATACGTGTGTATTTTGTGATGCTATATTGGACTATACCACAGAGTGGGAGTGATATATAAGAAAAGCATTGAAAATTTTATAACGCACAATACATGTAGAACATACACATGATTTTTCTTATGGCTAATTGTCACGCACCACAAAAACAACTCTCAACACTCATGCGAAAGCACTAAAGTCTCAAACGACAGGCAGATTACTACATGGCTCTTCTGAACGTACTTGATGTGTTTAGCCTGGGAAGCATTGTACAAGTTCCTTTTGTGGTTCTCGATACTGTAAGTGCGTTTATACACACAGATATTTTAGTATTTCGTTCATTTTCATAGATCTCTTTTCTCTGCTAGGGTTGTATACATATAAAGTTTTTACTACTGTTGCTCATGGCATGTTCATTATGGAATCTATATAGGTATTGTATAGGTTCATGTCTTTGTAAAAGAAGAATATTAAAGCTTTGTATTTGTTCGTGTGTAAGAATGAGGTTCTTATGTATTTACTACTGTAGAAATACGTTGTAGTGGAAGTAGTAGTAGTAGTTGGCAATTTTAGTGAGTTTCCTTATTGTTAGTTATTTGGGTATTAGAGTAAGTAAGACTAAAGGTTGTCGTTTCGTTTCGTTCTCCTGCCATCGAATCTCGTCTTGCTTACTGCCGACTGTCGTAAAACTCGTGAAAGCGTGCAAACGCCAAATGCACAAATTTCAACTCATCAAAGTCACAACAAAAAGAGCATGTTACACAACCATATCAAGCGATACCTTCTAGTAGAACATAAGCGCTCGGCTCACAGCCCAATTTTGTACTCGTTAAACTCCAAATTTGCAAATATCTTTAAACATTCTCAACACAATAGATTAAACTTTATGGAATGCCTCCAGGTAATTCTACCACCTACGGGCGAAATATTTTTTACAAGTTTCTGTAGGGAAGGTATATATTATGTACGCACGTGTACTTACAAATTAAGTGTGATTCCTGTGTGCTATGTTTAGTTCATTGAATTATTAAATCATGACTGTGTAGAGACTAGCATGTGCCTGTTAGCATTTCCTAAACATTTTAGCCAAGAAATTACCTTGTACTATCCTATGTATTTTACATTACAGTAGACTGCCCATGTAGGTTAAGTGCAAATAGGTTGTGCAGAATACTTACATTCACATTTAGCTGTAGCGTGGGTTGTACACACTACACACATTTTGTATCATACATGATTTTCTTCCCGTAAAGAAGAGTTGAAGTTAAAAAATAATTTTAAGTACTACTAATAATCGTTTTTAAATCATCACCAGTTTACATTAGAAAATGTACACTAGGAAAATAACAAACATTCCAGTCTAAAAAATTCAAAACTTTTAACATCGCAATCACATAGCGTTTTCTATTTTAGGTAGTAGGTAGGTATCGTATATCATGTAGGTATTCAGTATGAACCTTTGTCTTTGCAAGTTTTCTTGAAGAAAAATGAAAATCCTATACAGTTTGTGTCAATGAACAGATTGGTTGCATAAATTGATTAAAAACTGGATGTTTCAACAGCAATTTTAGGGCACTAATACTAATTGAGTGTATTATAAAAATTCATTATAAATTTGTTATTACATGGCAAGACTTCAACTTCGATCTTTATCATCATCTACCAATTACAATATTTAAATTAATGAGATTTTGAAGGAATAATAACATAGTGTGTTAGACATTAATTTTTTGTCACTATCTCATTTGTTATATACATTCTGGAACAAGTCAATTTGACCTGCATTTGTAATATTAAACCTGTATAATTAAAGGTGTGGGATTTGTGCTAGCATAGCATTTGGAAGTTTCGAGTTGATTTGCCAATACAAAAGGCACCTTTGCGTTTATCACCATTTACACTCCGGTGGTGTATAGATACTTAGGTTAATTCAAATTCAGTTAAATGAGAAAGGCAAACTACGGTAATTACTGTAAAGACGATAAACTGAGAATGGGATATAGGAATAGGAATGATATTGCTTGGAGTGTAATTACTCTACGCAATAAACAACATCGTGGGTAGTAAATAAGTGACAGAATGGTCTGAACTTTGTCATTAAGGCAAAAGTAAGTCTGTGGGTCTCTCAATAAAACGAAACTGTAGTCGTAGTAGAGTTGCCGAAAGGAAGCACCATGCACACACAGCAACTTTTCTTATTTCTTGTTATAGTAATCATTGCAAATTGTTTCCAATTCCTATTTCCAACGACTCCTTCTAAATATACCACGTTCTTATGCCTCTACACATATACAGTGTAATAATATGAACAGCTTATGCTTGTCATGAGGATGTGCTGCATGTAAAATAAATCTGTTAGTTATACAACTTACTACATGTAGTACATGTATACCCCATCCATACATCCATATATATACAGACTTTATGTCTTTCTACTTCTACACAACCCAAGACTGTTGTTAAGTAAATGAGAGCCTATGGAAAAGAACATGGAATTCACAATTCTCCGATTGTTCCTGTAGAAAACGAAAATATCACAGCAAAGCTATAATAAACTTCTATAGAGGTATCTGCCGTAATGTAAGTATGTACTATCTGTATGTATTCTATTAAAGATTGGACGGACGACCTAGTGCTTTTACTGTAGCAGACATTAGTAGACATTTGGCATGGTAATATACCTTTGGAGAAAGGGTGATTGGCATTACTGCGCCAAATCACAGTGTGTTCATAGTACATAAAAGTATATAAATGTAAATGTGGTGCTCTGTGTTACGATATGCGAGCATTGGTATTTACAATCAAGTGAAAGTGACTGTGACTGTGACTTGTACGCGATAGTGGTACTTTAGTGCTAGTTTTAGCGAAGTACACAAATATAATAGCTACCTTACATTGCATTGCCTTTATATTTTATATATATGAGAGAACCCAACCGATTGTGCATTGCCCTGACTCTTCTCTGAGTTAGTCTTGGTTTTGGTTGGTGCTACTGAGATTATATGAGATGAGATGCAATGAAATCTGGCTTGAGTTTGGCATGGCATACGCTCCTTTGCAGTTCAGTTGAGAAAATAAGAGCACACTTTAACTATGACATAAGCGTCCGAGTGCGGTAGGCAAGTGGAACATTAAGCGAGAAATACGATCCTCTATTTCTACCGAATTATCAATTAGCTTTCTCTCCGTTGTATATATGAAACGTAACGTGGTGCTGCAACTTACTGTACTGCGTAGTGTATATTGCGTAATATTAAATCTACTACCTTCTACAGATAGAGTGTCTTTACACATAACAGCAAAAGTAAAAGTAAGACGAGCAGCTATCTTTGTAACTTTGTCCGTGTGGACGTTATATATTGTCATTCTTGCCCAAGAAATGTTTTTATCGTAGTTACGGATGAATATAACCTTTCCAGATGATAACAACGTATATAATGCACTTTCTGATGAAAGTCGAGCTTAAGAATTTCTTACACAGATACCTAAGTAACCTTTCTAGGCTTATATAGCTCTATATATAAAATAGTATGGACTTTTAGGTATATAG
Organism: Pogonognathellus flavescens; assembly: GCA_019776165.1. Classification (NCBI taxonomy): domain Eukaryota; kingdom Metazoa; phylum Arthropoda; class Collembola; order Entomobryomorpha; family Tomoceridae; genus Pogonognathellus; species Pogonognathellus flavescens. The sequence goes on from JABASD010002648.1 coordinate 20,120, forward strand.
GTATTTGTTATATTGTGTGCATATCATATTACTAAATTATATTATTTTAATAATAAGAACTAGAGACTTGTTATAGTGTGTTCTGTATATAGAAGTTGCAGTGAAGCTGTGGAAAGATTTGGCGTACCACGAAAACCGAATATAATAGACTTCTTGGGCTTTTCGCTGCAATATTATTATTAACTGAGATTGTAATGCAGTAACGCGTATAAACTTAATAGTCTAAACTTATATGTCTATTTCTTTTATGATACTTCTTGTACAAAGGATATTACACAGAGTATACGGATATGATGTAGATAGATATAGTTCACAATGTGATATAATTTTTCTGCTTTCTTCCATTAGTTCAGTAGCCTACTTACTTAAGTTGACTATCTATGTAAAGTTACTAAGATAGGAGTGTGGTGGTGGGAGATGGTTGTTGGCGGAGTTAATAATATTATAACAATGGGAGAAAGAAGTCTTTCGAATTTCTTTCGCTTCAGGAATTTTTTGTTCAGATAGAAGTTCGAGGATACTTCATCCCACGCATAGATCTTTACTCGAGCATAAAATATTCGCAGATAAATGACTTTTCATTATGTACTTGTTTTTAACTTCTTGGAATATCACAGTACTACTTACTTTCCCAGTGAATTGTGAAGAATAAAATGAACTTCCAAAAAGATTCTTAACACTAATTTTCTATGCTTAAATAACTATGAAAGTTTTATATAGGTATATAATTCTATACGAAGCATGATGTAATAATAATAATAATCTAAAATCTGCATTTTGTTATTATAATTTTGCAGACTTCGTCAAAAATTAAATTACATTGCTATAGGTAGCTAGGTCTTAATAAAATCCCTAAATCGTAGTAATTTAATGAAATAGATAAGTAGTTCGAAAAATCTATGAAGTTAATAAAGTTTCGTAAGTATATCTTGGCTTTTTTCTTATTGTTAGCGCCTTTGGCCTTGTAAAGCAAACTTGAGTCTATATAGTTAATTAAAAACACATTATGGGATTTTATGTTAGTTGATGAGTTTTTGTGGTTGTTAGAAAAAAGACCAGTTGATTGTAACTACAAAATAATGATGAAATCTACAGTCTAAAAGTCTAACGTGTAACCCTTGGGTTAGAATCATGCAATTGGACATGGACATGTTTGTTGCGAAATTCGTGCTCCATACATCAATGCACTGGAACATATGGCGAGTGAGTGGAGGAAATTCTCACGCATCTAATTGCATACTATATTATAGTCTTTGGTTTTTGTAATCAGTTCACGATAGCACAGGGGGTCAAGATAATGCTATCTCTGAGACGATCGAGTGAAATGCCACGTTGCTAAACCCACTCGGCAGGTTTGAAATTTAAATTGTAGGCGGAGTGTCTTAAGTATAGGAAGAATACCCATAAAACTGTTTTGTATACGAAACATTGCAATTTTCTAATCAAAAGGACGTAAATATGTCAATAGTTTAATTTTCTCAAACGTGAGACAAGCTGCGGGAAATTACTAATGAAGTTTGCCATTTTAACGATGATTCACTTCACCCGTGTAACTATTCCCCGTATATACAATTTAGTTCACCTCATTAAACAAAGCAGAGTAAACGCAGCGCAGGGATATTTACACATTATTACATTGTGTTTTCTCATTCGAAAGCTTTATCTTCAGTCGTTCCATAAAGAAAAATCGCTTAGGCTTTTATATAACTATGGATTTTATATACTTAAGATTTTTCAGACAAATAAATAACTTTAACTGTGTTAAAACTAAAGCAAGTTGAGTTGAAGTTCAGGCACAGGCGAGACTGGTATTAATAATATTTGGGGGAAGCGAAGGATTTATGAGAAGAAATTACAATAATTGTAGCGCCCTTGTATTATATTATATTAGCTTACACCGACAGCAGATAACAAATTATGACCTGAGTTTTTTCCCCACTGACTTGACATGAGTTAGCCTTCCCTTAAGTACATACATTGGAAATCTCATACAAATAAACCAAACAAGTTCAATCGAATCGTGCAGTTTTCAACCATAGTACTTTTCTATTCTATATACGCATTATTATGTATCTCCTGCACTCCTGCCTGTTCTGTTCTCCTAGAATGCTCTCTGTGTGTAAGTCGAATTACTTGTCGGTTTGACTTCACTTCACTTGAGTTTGTTGTGAGTGCACCTAATCATAATTTATGTCTTGATGTCCAGCCCAGATAACTCGATCTGTGTGTTCCATCGTTTTTTCTTTTGTCAGACTCTCAAACTCATGCACAAAGCACAATGCGCAACATAAGGAGAATTTCGTGCACTGTGTGTGTGAGTGTGTGTATCAAATCATAAAGACTTTATGTACTGAGGGAATACTATAGAAAAATAATAATACAATCTATAACCAAGGCATAGAAAACTACTTAAGTATATTATGACCTGCTATGATGTAAGTAAAGGGCAAATGAATCCAATCTTATACATCCAAAACACAACACGCCAACAGCCAAACGCTAAAAAAGCAATACAAATAATTTGCCCTCAAGCCCTGACACAGCAATCCATTTTTTAGACTCATAATAATATTCCAGTCCTATATGTAGAGATACGCGTTAGAGAGATATATACAAACATGTGAAAGTTTAATCAGTGTTACCATTAGGAGATCATCTCAGATCGTGCAGACCGAAAGAATCATTTTCATCGTTGACCAACCTATAAGGGTCGTGAATTCCATCCCATTATATTTATATCTTGTAAATAGTCAAGATAGTAGTACACATATACCGTGCTAACATTCAAGATAAGCTACCAAAACAAGATTCTTCCCTCAGAAGTTCTTTGAACGCACATACCAAGTTGTCCAAGCAAAGAATAGACGCTTTGTGCTTACAAATTTCTATTCATACTCCAATCCTGTGCAGAAACAGACAGTGATAGAAAATCTTATAAAATTCCTTAAAAAATTATAAAATCGTGCTAAAATGAGACTAAGCATTTTTCCTCAAGCAGAACAGTGTAAGATGCAAGAATCTGCATAATTATATTGTAAATAGAATTGAATAAATATATTGTTATAATTAAGTGGGAAATACCCTAAGCCAGCTTGGTAATTTCATCATTACATTTGCAATTTATTTTTTAACTTTGTTTAAATGAACAAGACACAATCATATCCTGGTAGTTACTTTCAACGTAATTGTTACAAAGAACGAAATACAAAAGCCGGCAGAACAAAAGCGAGATTTACGACCGTGAGTCATCACATTATCCAATTAAAAGAAACTATTGACATTTAAAAGTTATTCCAAGTTTTTTCTAGCACACTAGGGGAAAATGATCGCCCATTAAGTTTAAATTATTTGCTCTACAGAGCTCATTACTGCAGTTGAGGATTTTTACTCCCATCCATTCCCTGTTGCCTGAGCGTAATGGGAAAATATCAAAATATTTATTTATTATTATGACTTCATTTATGCGGATAATGATAAATTAGAGTTTGTTATATCCCTCTGTCCACATTACGCTCGGAAAACGCCTTTGAAAACTTCCTTTGACTACACACACAGGAGATAATCATGTTCTGTATTTTTATCTTGCTCAATCTTGCACTTTACACACTCACATACCTACAGACATGAATACATTACTTAACAATACATTGCGCAACACAATGGTGTAGCACACAGAGAACGCAATAAGATACCATTACCAGACATACCACCACACCAATGGCTCGTTTAACTCGCTCCATGGACAATCAAGTCTGGCACAGTGAAAATGAACTGGTGGCCAGAGGCAATATCATTACAATACAATAAAGTCGGTATGTGTGCCAACCCATGTCCAATACCACCACTACTATACCACTTGAGAAACTCAGGACAAAAAACTTTTCCCTACACTAACAACAGCAGGAGCAAGAGACGACAATATAATAGGGCACAACATTCTCGCTAAACTCTCATAAAATGAACTTAATGCACTCAATTTGACATATGCAACATTTTCAATGGTAAATGGCCTGCTTTTACAATACCCTACGTATAACACCGTATTATTATACCTTAAGTTGTGTCTCTGTGTATAAAGTACAAGCTTTAGTATAGGCATGACATGATTTAGTTGTATATATGTGCAATGGTTTGATATAAAAGGTAATAATGCAATAAGGCATCGAATTTTCATGTGGAATGTCTGTATTGTACATGGAGTTCGTTATTACCTAACTTTTGTAAGTATATTATGAGTCTGTACATGAGTCTGAATATTTTATGTAGTTCACGGGTTGAGATGATAAAAGGCGACCAGAGACCAACACAACAGACCAACAGACGGTCATTTTCAGTTTACCTTGATGCCCGACTCGACTCTACACAAAATTGCTGGCTTATAGTTCAGAGAAATTCAGAAATGTAATACAGATATTATAAGGGCAGTAATCATCATCATAATAATAATCCATCACCACAAGCATCGTAACAATAAATGATTCATGATCCTCTCGTTCACTTTTGTGAAATGATTTCATTTTAGATGCAGAGTCCGCTGCTAAAGTAGGTGTGTTCATCAAAGGAAAGTGTTTTTAGTACTTATGTACATTTTATTATGATCTTTTCAGATACAATGTAAAACATCCTTATAGATACATTTTGTAACGTATTGCTTCAAACTTTTTAAAAGAATTCCTACAGAGTCATCATCAGAGAACGTGATTCATATGCAATGAAAAGAAAATATCACTAAATTTTTAGTTGTAAGTGATTAAGGCTGGGCTTATAGTCGCACAATGCCCCGTTCCGGTCCATACACTTCCTATGTATTCTGAACTATTCTGCGTCTCCGCCTACAGGCCACAGTTTTC
>JABASD010002649.1:0-24962 GCA_019776165.1 Pogonognathellus flavescens
TGGGCCCCCCAGTTAAGAGCAAATTGCTCAATCTGACTCTCAGTCAGATCGGTCCTTGGAAACTATTATTATTATTATTAATCCGCGACGAAGTATGGTAAATGAGATCTCTTGCTTGTAAAATTAATATTTTGCTAATACCTATAGTTAAAATTGTATAGTGACTATCAATAGTACTACTACCGATAAGTACTAATTATAATTTGTTGCTTACCTACTATTATACCTAGTATTATACATTAATATATTTTATATAGTACTACTACTACTAAATGCTATGCACTGTAGAACTTCACTAACGTGTGATATGAGTAAAGACTAGAACTAGATTCAGATAAAAAGTTCCCTACAATCTACATATATAAATAAATAAATAAATAAACAACAATAATACGATTTATTTTTACAGTATCATGTCAATATGTAATACATAATGTGCATGATGCATGAACCTTTGCTTGTAAATACGCCAATTTCCAAATCCTTGAAAAGCTAACTAAATAATTAAAGTATATATTTTATTCTTGTTTATTCAACACTATCAACACCTACCGGGCAAATAAATGTAAATACCTATTGCAAAAACATGCATTGTGTTTTATTTGTAAAGCTTTATTTCTAAATTATGAATTACCGAACTGAGGGAAGGTAGTTTCCGTCCGACAAGGAATTTTGATTTGCGAAGCCAGTATGTCGTCCATACTAAAATAATTTGCAGTAAAACTGGTCTGTTCCGTTAAATCCATTTTAATCAATTCGGAAAGTTTAGTTTTATGCTGGATGTTTTGGGCCTTGTCATCAGCTGGCGAAAATTAGACGACACTTGTTTGTCACTAACTCAGCCTCAGCACTAGTCACTGTTAACTGTCACCTTTTCGTTACTTACTATTTTGTCAGCAATCTAAAATTGTACATGTTTTTTCTGCGTATCATTCACTGTTCAAGACAAAGTAAGTGCAGTTTATTTGCAATTTTTAACTGATAATTATAATTATAATATAATACTAATCAAAGAAACCACAATAATAATATTATCAAAAATCACAATCACAAAAGTGAAGAGAATCCCGCGTTAGCGCGTAAAGATTCAAGTTTACATCGCAAAGGATAGCACTGCAAGAAATTGCACCCATCGCATATCAAACTGAAACCACCTCACTCAAATCTCAAACCAATGCAGATTTCGCCTGATTCCACACGCTATTTTTTTATGCGCAATTTTGTGTACTGCATATTATTTTCCTGTTTCTGAAATTCATCTTCGATTTAATATAAAATTATGTCAGTAGTATTACCATAATACTATAGAATCACTGAAAAAAGTAATAATAAACGTGAGAATACTCAACAGTAAATTTTATTTGCATTCCCTACTACCGCACGCATAAAGTATCATCGTCTTTGCAAAGCTTGTATACTTTTGGCTTTGTACTTGCTTTAAATAGGTATTGCATTGTGTGTAAGTGTATTGTGGATTTCATATGCACAGCCACAGTATGCATATAAAGAGAATTTCTATGTGAGTGTAACGAATCTGGAGGCAAAGCAAAGTCAAATCGCAGTTAACACCTTCACATAATAAATAGGAAGATTAGTGCACAAGCCTTATATACAAGTTGTAGTATAATATGTACGTGTTCAATGCACAAACACATTCAGTGTATAGTCATGTACTTATTTCACTACTCATTCACATGTACAGTACATGCAATCCCAGTTAGTTAGTTGCAATTGTTGCAGTAATAGTAGTAGTAGTGCCGTGGTTTGTGCTATAGTATTATTTATATACTACTAATACCACTAAGCATAGATTTGCAATAAGGTAGCTTTATCATCCTGTATTCGTTTGTTAAAACTAAATGCATTCTATATACACCTCTGCTGCATGTACATTGTGTACATACACATACACAGAAGACTGGTATAGAGAGAGAATGATGTTTAGTAGTGCAGCGCAAGTGAGTACGAACTAGCACATCTCTGTGTGTAGATGCAGATGTAGTGTGTCTTGTCTTGTACTATGCAGGGATCGAGAAAGATTTTAGGGCTAATTGTAAGCATAATAACATTACAACTCACACTCACACAAGAATTACATTAGCAGCAGTCTGAGCCTAGACCTGGACTCGGAAACAAAACAAACAAGGCTCTTGTTTGCAACTTGTCGTCTTGTATACTCTTTCGCTGTTTGCAAGTACTTTTCAGTGTATCAACTGTTGTAAATGTAATACACAACTGCTTTATAGTTTACCAACAATTACAAGTTCAGTTTCGGTTCGGAGTTAGTTCAGTTTTTGAATCAGTGTTTGTAAGTGAATTAGTGTCACCTTTTCTTGTGTAAAAACTTTTTATTAACACATCGTTCGTAATAATGTGCTTCAGGCATTTGTGGTCGTGTGTTTGTAAGTGTAATTTGCGTTTTAACTTGACTTGTGAAAGCATTCAACCTAGTTCTTAAACTATTTTTTACTTTACAGTTTAGCAATGACAAAACTTAGATTTTCGTCATGTTTTTAGCCGACATACTAAATTGATTTTACTGGTTATACCTACCAACCTACCTTTGTAACTTAAAGTTGTGTATAAGTAGTCTTTGTACTCACATTCAAATTCGGCAGTAAATTCTGACCAGACACTAAAGGCAAATACAATTTATACAGTCTTGTTTTTTGAACTTACTTATGAAAATATGTTACGTACTATCTTGCACATTTTAAATTTTTAATCATTAAACTTAAGATCAGTAGCTACTAGTTGTTTTGCTTATTATTGCAGCTGCAGCTCAGATAAAAATAGTTTTGCATATTTCTATGCATGCATGTACAATGCACATTCACAAAGACCCAGTTTTCTTTTTAGGACTTGACTTAAGTTTAGGAATACATATACATAAAAATGATAAGCATATAAATACAAACTGAATTTACAGGGGAATGTAGTATTGTTTCACCATGAAATAATATGCAGACAAGTGTCGCATTACATATGAATGTATATGCCCAATTCAATCACCTTACCTACCTAAATTCAAAATTTAGAGTAACAGAATCTTTTTACTAGTTTAAAGCTCATAGCGTTTATCCAGTATCTCCAGTATTCATTCAAATTGCTTTTTTGTTCACATATTAAAGGTTTGCGATTTGTCCATTTATAGTTTCTTACATTTTTGTGTTTTGGCTTACTTACAACGAATCATTTAAAAACCATTATTGACAGCATCATAACGTTTGGTTATAAAAGTGCCTAAATTACATACACAGCTTAACAAACGCTGGTGGAAATACCTCGCGATCCTGCGATCCAGGATACCGAGAAATTTCTTGTTACAGCACAGGCAAAAATAATTAGGGAAAAAAATTTGCGTCAAACATATGTAGCTTTTTGCCAATGGATTTTGTGACCAATAAGTGAGGAAATGGTTTAGATCCATCGGGAAATTTTTCTAGGATATCGGGAAGAAAAAAGTTTTTTCAAGCAGCGTAATTAGAGTAAGATTTATTTCTACCAGTAACATCTAATTGTAAATGAATATAATTTTTTGCAGTTACTACAGTGGACTGAATGCAATTATTCAGAAGTATCGAGGAAACATTTCATTTTGGTTTCAGACTTCTGTGTTTAAAGAAGATTTTGAAAAAACCACTCGGTCGAAATCAATGTACAGATAAAAAATGGATATCGAATTGCTGTCATTAGATCGACTGCCTTTGCCAAGTCTGGAGGTGTACTCTGCCTTGAGCTTCCTGGCAGCATCCTGCTCTTTATATTATTTCTGGACAGAATCTCAAATTTTACCTTTCTACATGCTTCAAGATATGTCAGGAGGAGTCACAAATCCCGAAGACAACCTGCGGACGCACACGGACGACAACAGTCTAAATGTCAACAATTTTAATGCCATTAACAATGCCATTAACGAAAACTCTACGAATTCGGAGGACAAGTACATTTCATGGCACACCGTTCACTGGGCGAGCCAACAACCTCATTGTGTTTGGGTACGTTGAACTTTTTTTGTGGTGTACATTCAAACGTAACGCTCAAGTTGCCAGAACACTCCTCTACATACATTCAGTTTCATCAGTTTAAGATTTGCCTTAGTTTTTCGCTTAGTTTTTACCATTTCATTCTCACTCAGACTGAATTTATCATTCTGCAACTATTTACAAGTTTCGTGGGAGAAAGGGTTTTGAATAGCCATGCATTTAATTCTTTATGATACAGGCGACTTTGGAATATAAGAATGAATCTTGCAGAAAGAAAGGGAAAGGGTTTTGTGACAGCAGAAATTCCTTTGCTTAAGTTAAATAATTTCATTCGATTCTGCCATAAGTTTAATGTGATGTGAGTAATGTGCCTGTAGTAAGGTTATGTTATAAGTAGCGACACAAAAAACAGACAAAGAGTATTACATAGTAGAACATGGTAAACCACTTCTTCCCACTAATACGTATAAATCCATATAATAATAATGTATACTGGATAGGAACATTAATTAATATTGTTACACTTAACACATACAGACTTGCATATAATAACACAATGAATTGTGTTTAAGCTAAAAGTGTGAGTGAAACGCATTGACAAGAGTTATATGAAATGAACGCACGTAACTGAAATGACTGTCATGCATTTTTTATTTCTGAAACTTCAACCCAATTTTAACTAAACTCTCCTTGATTGTTTTTTCCTATGAACTATTTCAATTTGCCATTGCGATATATACAAAGTATACTTTAATGAACTATCTGGTCATGCCATGTGTCATGTGACTGTGTCAATAAGGTTAGAAAGCATCCTCTCAAAAGCTCATTTTGCTTCTCTCGACACACATTACAAGTTAATTGTTTTTTTATGTTGCATTGCGATTGTGATATTGTTTTCACATAATAATTATCAACCACACGTATCAACACGTATAATATGTGTTAGTTTGTTTACGCTGTAAAGTCTTATTCAATTAGAAATATTCATAATAACTTTTATTGCTTTTTTACTATGCATAGTCTTTGCGGTAATTTGCGCGTGTAACCTTCGTAGATTGCAGTATAAATATAATACCTCCTTTTAAGTGAGAGCAGGCAAGTTATGAACATAGAATATTATTTATATCTATGCGTAGTATAAAATGTAAATATAATTTAATAATTAGCATTCAGAAACTCAGGATACACTACGCCTGAAGAACGGAACAGAAAAATATGTAATTTTTCTGTACCTACTACAACGTAGTATGCAAGTCAATAATTTTTATAGCTACGCAATACTGGTAGTTTTGTTACAAATAAAGGCAGTTACAAAGTTGTCTAATGAGAAATACACTACGGAAAGGAAGACAATGAAAATGAGTCCTCCTGGGAATAAAATCGTGGCATATTGTGGTGGTGGCAATAACACTTTTGCTAATGCCAGTTCTTCTACAAACATGAACACAAAAAATGGCAACAAACTGCGCAGTTAGGAAAGCTGTAGCATACACAACAAATCCTGTAGTAACTAATACTCTGGAAATGTGTTTTATTATTGCTGGCGGTATTTGCCGAGTACATGGGATGTGCAGTCTATTTACCTTTTCTAGTTTCTGACTCATAATTATTGTTACATGAGTCAGTAACATCCAACAGCGGTTCATTGCATTTCTGGTAGGTAAAGAAACTGCAACTTCCTAAAAATTGTTATGTCAGGTAAGGAGTATTGAAAAAATAATAAGTACTCATGCATCTCGCTTATTTATTAAGAAATTAAGACATTAAAAAATGAAGATGTTTAGGCCTAATGATAAACAATGGAAGGCGGAATCTGCAGATTGTCATCGGAGATTACTAATATTATTGTTAGCACTACTTGAAACAAATCACACCTAATTTATAACAATTATCCTGCTTTTTACCTCAGTTTTACTTATTCTACTACAAAATGTACTAAAATTGATGTAAATAATACACATCAATTATTCCTTGTATGTGTATGTATTCCTTCACTAAGGTGTGAACCACATTTTATATGATTGAGTTATTGCCTAGGTATGCATGAAGGTATGTAATACGTTTTACATTTCAAAGACAAAACAATTTTTAGATGTAATTGCCTAGTACTGTGATGCTAGTGCTAACGAGGGAACTAATAATGTAACTGGGTGTTGGTTGGATTGTAGTTCTCAACCTTGTACTTATAGAAGGGTATACACTTTACTTGCTTGCTACTTCATACTACGTCGTCACTTTTCTATTTAGTAGTCTCACATTTCTTAGAAGAGTTACCTATTTGTTATTGTCTCGTCTTTTGTGAAATACCTACCTTTTTATGATATGTAGGTGTGCTAGTCACATAATTACTCATTCATAGGAGTTCCAAGTTGATTTTCAAAGAACCAAGGAACTAATTCAGCAAAATTAATATAATAAAGAAGTGCAAAAAAGGAATTTGCATTTCTATAGCTTGTATCAATAGAACCAATATGTTTAAGCCCAATTGAGGAAACAGATTTGCCACATACTAAACAAAACATATTCATGATGTAAGTCAACCTCCAAAAAAGTGAGACAAACGGCATGACATTATTTAATTATTAATTAATGAAGATTAGTTCAAAGGATAATGTTTCTGAATGAATTTGTGGTAATTGATAATAGTGATAGTTGATGCATGAGGTACATGTTTCAGGGAAAAGTAAATTTATGTTTAGTGTGTGCAATTGTTTTTGAACTAAATTATCATCGTCAAAACTGTCTCAATCAGCACAAGGCATTCCATGTGACTTTCCCATTACTATCCTCTGCCCTGATTTCTTTATTTCACGCGATAAATGATCTAATGGTATGTGTATCGTTATATTCTGACTATGTACTGCAAATTAGTATTAACTAATACTAAAACAATGATACCATACTATACTATCTGTATATAGCTGCATGGTTTCATTCTGATTTCAGCAAAAATATGATTTATTCAAAAAAGTAATTATATAATAATAGGTATAATTACAAATATTTAGGCTCAAATTAACTCTGAATAGGACAAAATTATTGTTTATAATATTTTACAGGGCACAAGGCAGAATTCATTCATAATGTTGATCAAATAATTTTAACCCAACAGAGTTGTTTACATGTATGTATGCATACATTTAGTTTAAGCTGTCAATTAAATTTTAATCTCTTGTAATGTTATTGCTTCTTTGAAGATCATGAAGCTAAAGACCGAGTTAAACAAGTTTGAATGGAAATTATTTACATGATTTAATATCCATTTTTGTAGGGAGACTCACATACAACATATCAATGATAATCTTTTGACTTGCACTGAAAATTATGTAAGCTCATGCTCGTATACTACTGCCGTCTATACTAAACGTGTGAATGTATTTGCGTTACATGTTAAACTGATATAGGTACATACTTTAGATATAATGTTGTTCCCTTTGTACATTTACATCAACATATACGACTATTTATTACCTACAGTATATACAGTATATACGTTTGGTACATACTATTTATGAACATAAATTTTATGTTCTCTTACTCTAGAAATTATGTCAGTCTTGATCTGGTGATCTGCTTGTTGTGTTTTATACATGAAGCATCATTTTCATCGTTTGGATCTGCAGCACAATATTATCATGTTATATAAAAGCACAGTATATATGCTACTTTCATTCAAAGAGCTGATTCCTTACTACACTTATATAGTAATTAATAGCAGACCAATATAAGTTCTTTGTCTGCAACGAAAAGGGTGACTCTGTACAACAAGGAAAAGGAAATCGATGATGGAGCTGCAGATATTTTTATATTGAATTCATTGTGTGGCAAAATAACTTGCACTTCTTTGTTTGTGTGTATTATATACAGAGATGTATTTAGCATTTATTGTATCGGCAAAAACAATGGAATTCTCTGTAAATCTTGTTTTTCCACTTTCAAAAATTCACTTCTGCTGCAATATGCAGCATCCTTCGTTTATATTACACGTAATGCCATAATATGCTACACAAGCATATTATGTCTTTATAGCTACAGTCATTTACTATATAGAAACATGTGCTTCGAGTATACGTACTTGTGCATTTACACTTACCTTTTCAGCACTACCTTCAAATTTATTAAGATAGAATGAAGTACAGAATAGGAAAGGGTATAGGATAGATATAGGAAAGGGTCGTAGTGAGTGGACGAAGAAATAAATAATTTGTAAGTGTGTTGATAGTATAAGTAGATTATCCCTACTTTGGTATTCAACCTTTGTTTGGTCCTTGTTGTAGTAGTAGAGTGTGTATAAGAGCATTTTACGGCAAACCATATTGTTATAAGGCCCAAAGACTAAAGATAAGCTGACAAAGCTTGTTTGTCTACCCAGAAAATTCGTACAATAACAATGTTATTACAAAATTCTTCAGCTTCAATGACATTTGCACTTTTATTACCCTTAAAGTCAAACTAAGGTGTAAAGTGTTTATATCACTTTTCCTTTGCATATTTTATATCTTCTGAGTTGTAAACATCTTATGCAACACATACAAGGACTGTAGCTGCAGATTTTATAGAAAGGGCTTATAGTGGTGATAAATGAGAATATAATAATTTGTACACTAAAGGTTAATTCGTTTGCTCTTTTGTTCTTCAAATGCAGTCGGATAGGTACCTAATTAAACAAGCAGAAAGTAAATTACATTAGATGAATAAATTGCACACGTGAAGTGTAAGGTGAGAAGGAAATATTCCACTGTCGCACTGCGTTATAAAATATCTGCTTTACATAATTCATTATGAAAAACAACAACAAACTTCTTCAAGCAAGATGCTTATGTAATCTAATAATATTATTCCCATCAGAACTGTTACATAAATCCAATCACGCTACCTCATCCCCATTATAACATCTCAGTCATCTTATAAGTAGGTATATGTGCTACTGAAGAACAAACTGCAAATGTTTACTATGCACACGAACGTGTGGCAAATATACATAGAAAGATATTGACAGCTTTGTGCATTGTATTGTTAAAATAAAATTGAATTTAGAATAAAAGTGGTAGAGGAACTTTTAGAATGAATCATACATTCGAGGCATGGGATGGGAATATTGCAAAAAATCCTTTCAACTCTGAAACCAGGTTTGGATAAAGTTTTGATATAGGTATTTGTGGTTGAAGCATTAAAGATTATGAAATAGTACAAGTTTATTCCTCGATATGTACAGAAAAATTCCCATGATTCAGTGATAAAAAAATAATATTGTAAAAAACAATCTTTATTTTGAAATGGAAAACTGGATCTACTGGAACTTATGTTACTTTACTTCCTTTTTTGACACTAATTGACTCTTTTTATACCTGATTGTTACATTGTTAACAAAATGTTTTCTTTATAAATGAATTCTGTGGTGTACAAGGGTAAGAGGGTATTGCCACATACACATGTGTATGAATTGTATTGTATTATATGTATTGCTCAATTTTTCAATGAAAAAACACAAATTATGGTAAAATTGTTGTACATACCTATGTAATAACAATATTATAACAATTATAAAATTTGCGACTCATTTTCTAAAATACTTTAATTCTATTTCCCATTAGCGAGCAATTTACACTGTAATTGTTTACTTAATGAGCATTTCTCAATCTAAAAATTTAGCTATATAGAATTCCAATTATACATAATAGTCTCACCTATAATATGTCGTTGGTATGAGTGGTAGGTATATATTGAGTTAATTGAACTTTGCATGCATGACATGATGTTAATTTTGTTTGTGTGTTAATTTGTAAAATATAATGATGTTCTTTTTTGCAGCCGTTGGTGAACTTAGCTTACTGCTTGCTGATCCTCCTCAGCCATTCTGTTCAGAAAAGCGTTTTCGGAAATCTGCGTGCGTCAGAACAAGAAAATGTGAAAGATCAATTTTGGAATTTGGTTTTCTACAAAGTAGTATTCGTTTTCGGAGTGGTGAATGTACAGGAAGTGGAAGATGCCATCGGATGGTGCTTTTTTGTATCCGTAATTGGATTTTTACAACTAGCTCGGCAACTCTGTAAAGAACGTCACAATTATGTAAGTGTAAGTATTCATGTAATAATATGAAAGATTCATTTTTAGTTTCTGCTTTAAAAACTCGTTAAAGTATGTCAATGACAAAATGTGCATTGTTTATTAGAATAACAACAATTGCACTGAAAAGTTTATTGCTTATTTGTAAATGAAAGTTCAATGTCAGTTCCTTAGAAGACTTCATAGACTTCGTCTGTAATAAAAACTCATCATCTAAAAAGATGCTTTATGATTAGAACAAGAAAGATTATGGTTGAGGAATTTTTCTAGGAAATGCGTAGAATAAGTATGAGCTGCGTACAATAAATATATGTTTGGGAACATTATGGTTTAAAATTATGGACGAAGATGTAGGAAATGAAAGGCTGTTAGATTATCACTTTTACTATCATTGAAATAGAAAAGAATGTTGCGATACGCTGGATAGACATCTAATAAAAAGATGTACATTTTTTATTAAATTGGGCGTATCGATTTTTTGCTCCACAGTTAATTTTGATGAACGACTGGACTCGTCACGGAGAAACGCGTCGCAGAAGGATTCTTGGCTTGCTATCGTTTATATTTTTCACGTCTGTGTCTCTATTCGTTGGAGTGGGAGCTTGGTACATGAGTTCATCTTTCAGAAACGATGCCTTCAGAGAAGCGACTTATTATGGAAGCATCGCTGCCGATCCTGCTGTAAATAATTCCAGTCCTAGCTCAAAAGGAGAAGCTTATGATTTTAACTTGGGACTACACAGTGCAATTTTCATGTTGTGCGAAATCGGACTTTTGATTATACAAACTCTTCATGCACTCACCATTTGTATATTCGACCAAGTCTTTGCAAAATACAACGGAGACCCCAAAGTCAACGAAGACACTTATTCAGCTATTGCTCATTCTATCAATTATAAATTTGATATCATTGCTCTACTTTTCGATTTGGTAAGCTCTTTCCCATCCCTTGACGTATCACTTTCATGTTGCTTTGTTATTTACGAAATCATCTTTTCGTTTTCCATGCAGTTTTTAGTTATAGTCGTGGTTATGCTTTTCACACGCGTTGCGTGTGTAATCTTCTTAAGTAATAGTTATTTCATTAAAAATATCCACAATGCACTGCCAGAAGTATCAAATTAAGCTACTCGCAACTAAATCTAGATTTAATACTATGAAATTAGTTTATACGGCAGTTGTAGTAGTAATCTTCTACGAATCTTGTAGCAGATCTTTTCACGTGAGTGAAGAAAACCTTCATAAAGTGCTACCTTGCACTTAGCATTGAAATTTTTTTCGCTGCACTAGTGAAGCTAGTGGCAAAAATATGCTTGCTACATTGTATATCTACAGTACGATACATACAATCATACAATAGTGTTGTATGTTGTAACACACAGTAGCATTTTTTAGTAGTCTAGGACTCCCCTTTTAATGTAAATAGTTTAACGAGAAACTCTAATGTATTTTGGTATACTCTGGGTTTACATCTTTTAACGTACAAATTGCAGTACTTAATTATTACAATGTTCTTTATTACATTACCTATACTACGGATATTAGAAAAAAGTGCAGAACTTCCTTAAAAATGCATACAAGGTAAGGATATTCTAGGCGGTTGATTATTTTTATGATTTAGGGATTAACCAAACATCAATTTACAATAATACTATTTTTCCAATTAATGAATCATTACATTCTAATACTGCCATTGTCTTGAGTGTACTTGATATACATAAAAAATCCAGAAATGTATAAATTCTTCTTAATTCACCTAAGCGATTGTTGCTCGTGAATTGTATTTATTTGTATAGCTGCTGCAAGTAATTGAAGAAGGTGACCAAAATTAGTATTTTTCTACAGCCCATGAGATTAATCTTTTAATGGATATCCCTCCACCAGACACCAGACTTGGAAATTATTTACAGCAGCAGATTGTATTGTTGTGTCTGAGCACATGTACAAGTTATGCAAAATCAATGTACATTGGTTAGGTAGGCACTTGTACTTCATCTTGACTTCATTTCCATCCACCACACCTTGCGTGGAACTTTATGCCTCAGTTAATTACATGCAAGACAGCACAAGACAAAAGCTTGGCATTTCTACTAAATAAAAGTTACACACAATCTTCCTATACTCATAAAATTATCATTATCTCACATTGCACATTACACACTACGTATATACTACTTCCTATATGTTTCACCATTCTTGACAAAGGTTGTTAAATGCCTCGTATTGTTCTGTGTACTGTGTGTAATGATTTTTGATTAAGTGCTATACTTAATTGTACAACTTAACTGTACCAGAGTCTAGTCAGTTTAAATAAACACAAGCAATTATCAAGTATTAACTAAGTAAGTACCTACTACACAAAAGTAGGTGTAGTGTGCACTTAACTTACAATAATTAGAATTAATGCATGTGGCCGAATTCATTAAGCTATTTAATTGTCATGGAATATTCATACAAGGAAATGAAGATACCTACGTATATGCTTTTTGATAATGAGCGTCTGAAGTCTAAATATCGATGACAAGCGTTTGCTGAATGAAATTACTGTAATAATTATTTAATTGGATGTTTGAATATTAACAGGTACATCATGTTCACATGTTGGTGTGCTGCAATCTGTTTCTATCGATGACGTCTTTAATCGTGTCCCTTCAAATGAGAACTCGTGTCAGACAAATTCATGGTATTCTTAAGAAAAGACAGTCCTACCTTTGGCTTTCGGAGCATATAGATCAGTAAGTCAAACCTTTTGTCTTCGTCCCTCTTTTTACAAACTGTAAACTGTCATGAATAATCCCTGTAACATTTGTTACACATGCTGTCTAAATATTAAGCACATAGGAAATGACATCTCTGTCAAGCTGTACTTGGCTTTAAAGGTTAAAAATGTTAAAACTGTTAAGGCAAGGAAATATAAATATTGACTGCATCATGTTGTAAGTGACATGTGTAAGTAGGCATTAGCTATATAATATATGTGAGTGTATCAATAGACTTTTGGATTTGGCTGGGATGAGAGTACGAGAGAGTGGAAGAGGTTAGTGTCGTGGTATTAACAATAAGTTAAACACTCTGGTCGTGTCCCGCTTTCTCCCGTTACATTTACATCTGTGTATGTAAATCATGCTATAATCATATTACAATTGGTTCTCTCCTCTGGCATTGTTTGAATTGAGTGGGCTTGGGCCAGCGTAGCATGTAGTGTGACCATATTTACAATGGATGTTGACTAATGGCCATGGCTACCCAATTTCACTGCACATGGAATGTCTGCACTCACAATCGTCACAATACATCCATCAGATTGCATATACTAAAACCAACAAGGTTTGGTTTGAAAGTGGAGTTTGTTTGACCGCTCCGTTTACCTTCTGTCTATATTTATGTACACACATAAGTTTTGCATAATTTGATTGCTGTTTCCTTTGTGTGATGTTGATATTGAATCGAGTGAATGAATGAACAGGATTTTTTATAGCCATGTTCTGTGTGTTGTTGCATATATTTAATATTTACTCATTGTATAGTATTTGCATGAAGTACATAATGTATGCAAAGCAAGTACACAATCACTCGAGTCATGTTTATTTGGTGGACTTTTACTAAAGCTATGCAATGCAGATATTATAAACACAACACAATGCTAATGTAGTAGCAGTAAAATCAAAACCGCAAGGCCCAATAAGTTTCCTTGGGAGAAGCATTTGGTTTTAGTATTAGAATCTTTTCACTCTGTTCTGTAGGACATCTTACCTAATAACAGTATTATGTTTGTTTGTTTGTTTGTCTTCATCGAAGGCAGTCCACTTTTGTAAATTATTAGAGTTGGCCCCTATACATAATATAATGTAGCCTATACCTGCACTTACATACGTACATTACTAAAAGTAAATAGAAACGAAACTTTTCTCTTGAAGTAAATAACTTGTTTTTCTATTCATGGCGAGTAAGCATTAGTCCTTCGATGTTATTATAAACGATGTCTTGTTGTATATACTTCACTAACTTGACTGTTGTCAGCCTGTAGGAAAGAAAAGATTTCGTTTAGACATTTGGTGTGCTATTTATAGCATGATACGTGGCTAATTGTTAAGTTGCTACTACTTGGGCTTAAGTTTTACATACAAGTACTGTGTGACTCAAAAGGCTCTTTAGACTCTGTGTAAATAAACAGACACTTAATATTGAGGAACATTATAATTCCAAGCACATGCAAATCTACACCTTCTTCGTATGATTGTAAACTTGTAACATTAGAAATGGAAAGGGACTTTTGTCAATTTATGATTATATTATTAACTGTAAACTGTCATCATGCATTTATGTCGTGTACTCTTGCTTTAATGAGTAATGGTAATGTGCACACAGACGGTACATAATGATTACTTTTGTAGTCTTGAATAAATAAAATTGTGCAGAGACACAACTGAGGTTTTGTACAAGAAGTGTGAGATGAGACTGAGTGAGTTGTGTAATTTAGTAGTAATAAAGAAAGGATGAATTTGATTTGATAATAATAACAAATGATGATTTGATGATTTCAGATATCCCGAGGCGATAGTTGATACCGATGAAGGAGAAAGTGACAATTGTGCCATTTGTTGGGACTTGCTGACTAGTCAGAAAGCTAAGTCTTTACCATGCAATCATTTGTTTCACACCTCGTGTTTGAGGAAATGGCTCTTAGTGAGCATGAATTGTCCCACTTGTCGTTTATCTCTCGTGGATGAAAACGAAATTCGATTTACGGAGCGACGTCCGAGGCAATACTACAGTCCACGTCCCATTGGGGTTTGGGGATTTCTCCAGACTGGACAAACTCTCTTAGATCTCTTTGGAGGATGGGATCCACAGTCTGATGAAAGTTATACTGAAGGTGGGTTTAACACAACTACAATCTCTGAAACTCAGAAATCCCTATTAAATAGCTTATGCTCTGATTCCAGATATGATATGAATTAAAATTTATTTTTCAGTTCCTTCTCCACCGCGCACTGTACCTTTGTTGGCCGACTTCGGACTCCAAGATTGGACAGTACAGGTAATATTACATACATAGATACATACTACCATAATATTGACCATAATACTACTAGAGAAAAACAGGATGTTCATGTATTTTGTATTAACGATAATAATTGTGATTTTTTGTAGCAACAACCCACGTTGAGAGAAACAACAACTCCGGGAACTCAAAAGTAAACTAATTTCGAGATGGATTGGTTTTCTGCCAATAACAAACTTCAAACTACTTTGATAATCTTTTAATGAAATAACTTGTGAAATCTGAGGGGATATATAATGTGTTGTAACTGGAACCTGTGTTTATGAATATTCAAGTGACCATCGTACCATAGAAAATGCAGCTCTGAATTCTTACTGCGTCACTTTACTGTACTGCTAGTTGCTAAATATTACAATTACTATACTACTATTACAATATTCATCATTAATTTACGCTGTTGATATGCTGTCGACTGAAATGTGGCATGTGTATCTTTTATTTGATAATTTTTAAGATTGTGTGTTTGTCCGTGGACGTTTTTAGAACAATATAATTTAGAGAAGAGATTATTGTTACAGTCGATGTCTATAAAGCAACTAAAGTTACAGATATTTACACTTAAAGCAGCTGCATTTGCTAATTTGTTACAGTACAATAAGTGTAGGTTTACTAAGGAGGGAACTGCTAGTTGTTTTATGGCTAAAAATACTCTGTAGCTTTTTTTATTGCCAGCATACTATTTGTATTACATATTATTATGTTTGTAAGATGAGTTGCCTATAACTTGTATCTTAATTTCTACTGCATTACACACTTTTACTCAAATACATATTATACAACAACAAAATCCCTGTAAAATATGTTATTTAGTGTACGGGCGATGATGTACCTAATTGTGTGTTAAACTAAAGTAATAATATTCTGTGAGAATATACTCTGAGTTGTGAGTTGTACATAAACTATTAAACGATTAGTACTAGTACTACATAACCTGAAATAAGACTGCTAAATGTTACAAAGCTCTATGTAAAAATAATTGTAATCTATACCGTAATAAAACCATGTTCGTACCAATATGCAATATCGTATATAAATTCAGTTGTTCCTGCAAAAGAATCATTTCATTTCTCATTGTTCATGAATTGCATAAAAGATACAACAAAAATCCGTAAATAAATTGCATGGATTGAATAAAGTAACTGGCAAAATGTTTTTTGTTAGTTTGAGACGGAGCAAAAGTAGTTGTCAGAAGTGGGATTCGAACCCACGCCCAGTGAACTGGACCAGGACCTGAACCTGGCGCTTTAGACCGCTCAGCCATTCTGACACATTGCCCAAATGTCCCAGGAGTTGCTCTCCATGTTCCATCTACAATACACTCAGTAGGCTCCAACCACCCTTCCTGCCTAAAGCGAAGGAATACACAAATAGAAATGGGGCATAGTGACATAAATTCTTTTCTACGTGAAATTCTTTTAGCTTTAGCTTTAGCAGGACTATTTTTAGTAGAAATGTCGTGTAATTCGTGTAGCTCTTCTATCTAAACTCCTTTTCTCACTCTGGGTATAATATGTAAAATGTAAACTACATAAAAGCATTTTTATTGAGCATCATTCGTTGATATTTCCATTTCCGCATACATGACATTAATAACATAAATATAAATAATTAAATAATATTCTGTGATAAGATATTCTGCCCTATAAACATGAAATGTTCCTGCTTACTAGTGTTTTACTCATATCATCAATCATCTGAAATCACGGCATCAGCTAATAATGATTATTAGTGATGATTCTGGCTGTAGTTGGGCTAAAACGTACGCAAATTATCAGCCTTGAATTTTAGTTATGAACCTTATGAAAAAAATGCAATAATATATAACTGGTATTTGTGTAAAGGACTGTTGAATTTTGAGAACGGAAGCCCTAAAAGAAACGTGAATTTCGGAACTCACTTACTCACTACATGAGACAAATGATTTTTATTCTGATTCGAGTTATATAGCAGGTTTCCATAACCGCTGTATGACCTAGCATTAAAAATGAAATATTTCTGTTATTATAAATGGATAGTAGTACGAAATTGCATACAATAAAACAAAACATCGCAATTCAGAAGTTTACCAATCTTCTACATTTTTTCACATTTTCCTGTTCACACCAAAATTTTCAGTAGCCATTTTCTCCAATTGGATATCCTGCCAAATTCTTTAAATTATTCGATTCGAAATGGTAAAAGATAATATTATAATGGAACAATTGATCTATTCCATTCTTTTTATGTATTTATTACGTCATAAAAGATTATAAATTCTGACCAATAAACCCTTTATAATTCCAGCTCCAAAATATTGATCCAGAAATTCCTCCTGATGACATAAACTACACTCTTTTCCCCAACTATCAGCCTAATGTTAATGAACCAGGAAGGCAAAAGTCTCCTAAAGCACCCAAAAGTTACCCCAAAAATGCTCCACCAAAGAATGTCCAACTTCCCCCGATTGACGAAAAAGACGCTGAAGCTGGAAGAATTTGTAAGTTCTATTTCTTTGTATCTGTATCCCCTTTATATCTAACATGGACGCATACAAATCTCTAAAGCTCTTTGATATTTTATAGTGGAAGCAAAAGCAAGGGGCCTGAAATTAGGAAAGTTGTTCCGAAGTAAAACGAAGCAAGTCCTTCCTGGATGGCTCATTGAGTTGGATGATGAAAAGGCAAATAATTCAACTAAGAAACTTAAATATGTAACAATTGTTTTAAATAATTTTGATCATTATTTATTTATTTAAATTAGTTGGAAGCATGTATGGAAATCAAAGACAATCTGAGTATAGTAGGAGATCTGCAAGAATTAACAGAAGTACTTCATTCTATCATTAACGAAAAACTGGGTGTTTCTGTGAAAGAATCCGAGATCTTGGATGTAGTTCGAAGAATTCCAGATACGGGAGTGGGTTTGTCCTTCCCTCACTTCATGTTTGCAATGGGCAACATATCTTTAGCCGAGAAAAAGCATTTGTTGATTCCCAGTTAGTAACTGACAATAACAATTCAATCTTCACATGATAGTGACAAAAATGTAATATTAATTTATTAATCTCATTAAATCATTTCTATATAAGATACTCGACAATATAACGGCAAAAGTTTTGGAGGAGGTGAAAGCAAATGCAAAGGAAAAAATAAACAGAGTAATACATAAGAACTTAAAACAAATAAATAATTTCTAAATATTTCATATGAAGTACTTAATTCTGTGTGAAAACAATAATAATGATAAATTCATTTGAAAATGCAGAAACTGAAACAGACATTTCTGGCTATACCACTCGAGAGCAAATATTTTATTCTGGTCTGTTGATATTCGAAATGTATGACACCATTGCCCATGTTGAAGAGGTTTATTACGGAAGTACTATCCCTAAGACTAAAGAACAACTTTACAAACTGAACCAAAAATATGGATTTGGACCCAATGACATCGGCTCCCACAGTAATTACACAAACATGGATAAAAATCATTGTCAGCTAATATGAATCAGAAACAAAATATTTTACCATTATGACATAATTACTTTCTCAGAACGAGGACAAGCAGAATGGGATCGTCCTTTGCCTCCATTGCCGAAATTATCTCCGTATCTTTCTCCAATGCCTTTTGTGACTACCCGTTGGAAAGTAATCAAGCCTTCTGTTCAGGATAAAGGCAGAAGAAGAACTTTGACTTCGGTAAGAATTCTATTCTACACCGTACCATATTATATGTCTTTACTAGTTCAATTTGACATAAACTACGATGATCTCATTTTTTAAATTGATGTGTAGAATCGTCCAATTCATATGCTGATAAAACCCCCTCCAAACGACCAAGGCAAAATTCGTGTCATGGAAAATAAGACTAGAATAAGAGTAAGCATTGCCAAATAACCAAATACATGCCATTATAAAAAGACTTGATTCTCGCCTTAAATGTTTAAATTAATTAAGGATGAAATTATTAATGTTAATGTGATTAATGACGAAAATTTATTTCCCAACAGCAAGCAATGGTATACTTGGCGTCTCAAGGAGATGTTGTGGCCATGTTGCCGAATAGCCATTTCCTCATCAATATAAGCGATACTTTTATTGAAAAAATGGAAGAATATCAATACTTGAAGCCCACGAAAGATCAAAGTATGATTTATTTCTATTCAGTAATAAATATCTTTTTTTGAATGTTTTCTTGAAAACTTCTTTGTTATAAGGGCTTTACGCTAACAACGATTTGGCTTGGATTACGCGTCATTCCAAAGACCTGTATCGTCCGCATGGACTTCCTCTTCAGGTTATGAAGATACCATACAAGATTCATTACACTGACGCCTTGAAACTTCGAGGTATTTGTCTGCAGATTCGAAAACAGCATTGGGACTTTGTTTGCCGAAAGCAGGTAAATACACTGATGAAATTTTTATTACTGCAAAACAATAAAGTTTTGAACAAAGAAATAATTCAATGTATGTCAAAATAGGCTCTTTACCGTGAGGAGGTGTGGAAAAGAATGCACGTGGGCAGAATTCCATATGGACGACTTCGAGACAGTTTCGTGTACAGTTTTATCACATACCTGCCATACAAGGCCGTTTTGCCAATTGTCCATGACAAAGATGCAGTTCCTTATTAATGAATTATTGTGTTAATCAGGCTTTCGCAAAATTTGTAGTTCGTCAAAATTGATTTGATTTTTCTAACTCGATCCTAAATAAATTCTCTCAAGACCAAATTGAAATTCTACTTTAATTTTGTTTATTTGTTGACCGAATTGTTTTTACCCAGAAGGGTCTTACGCATGTCATAAAAAAGGTTAGGTAATTATTCTATCTGTAATCATGTTAATTAGTATTAATCATGTTTATCTATATACTATATGGACCGCTAAGTGTTAATTCAGATACGAAAGAACGATTGCAAGATTATTATAATGATATTCCACGCTAATAATTTCTGCATATCTCAGGGACCACCATTTGAGATGCGATTAGTTTGGGATTCAAAGAAATTGTTGGTTCGTTTTCGAATCCATCCATGAACACAAGGATAATTACAGGGTAGCTATTAAATCCATTATCATCAGCAAAGGCCAAATCAACCAGACCATTCTATATAAACAAACGAATAAACATTTATGAACTATAAACAGTAATATAAACTGTAAACTTAACGCTCTATTCGTTGTTATCTTACATGTTAATAGTTTACATGTATGAAACAGGAAGTAATAAGATTGAATATTTACCTCAACTACGGTTTTATCAGGATGTAAAATATTGCCATACATATCCTCCCATCGGTAAGCCATTGCATTATGATTATAAGGTAAATAGTATCTCATGATATCATTGACAGTGTACTCTTTACTGATCTAAAGTAGAAAAAAGATAATACATTTTCCACATTCTAATTGCATAAAATATGAAAACTTTTTTAACTGTTAGTTGTGGCATGAGTAGAACTTACCACGAGTGTTTTCTCGTCATAGGAAACAGAATTAATTATTTTAATTCTGAGACTTTTATTGGGAACATAGCCACAAACATATTTCGGCTCAATCCACCATGGTTCTTCAAAATGAATATCTGCGCCCGACCATTTCCCTTCCTCCCCATGTTCGGGTTTTCTGTTATCGAAGACCGTACTTGCCTGTGCTGTGGTGTCAGCCGTTGACTTGGAAAAAACAGAAGGTACTTCGGAGATCATTGAATGCGGAGACCCCATCATAGGTATTGTTGAATATGCTACGTCAAATTCCGAGTAAGTGCCTAAAGAAGCCTTTGAAAACTCTTTGCTCATAAAGGACCCTCTACTACCGTGCGAATGACTTCCTTCGCCTTCGAATTCATACTCCCCTAGTTCCTCTCCTATGAATACATCGTCTTCTTCTTCATCTTTCTCCAATTTCGGTAATTGACTTTTACTAACGTTACTTTTGCGGGGAGATGAAGATCCAGACGCTTGGGGAGAAGAATGTGACTTTTCATCCACATTTGACTCCTCGGTAGTTTTTTCTTTAGGAAGAGATTCATGTCGTTCCTGTTCCGCCTGACCCATATTTTCATCCGAAATATTTTTTTCTGTTTGTTCTTCTTCCACATCTTTTAATGATGGCTCTTTAATTTCTGTTTGAGACATACTTAGTTCTTTATTAAGAGATTCGTCAGAAAGCTTTTCTTGTTTAGAGGCATCGTCGGTTGATGGCGGCGGGGATTGATTGATCATAACACTTGGTGATATAAGGGGCAAACTGCCACTGGAATTACTTTTTCTAAGGTCAGGGTCAGGGGAACGAAAACCTGTTGATTCCATGATAAAACTCGTTTTAGACTCTTGACTTTTCACAGAGTCTCGATTTTTCTTTATGACAGTAAATTCTCCCGTGTCGTCCATGCCAGTTGCTTCTTTGTCGATCTCTCCAATCTCTTCTTCATCGTGCTCTCCCATTTCCTCAGACATTCTATGATAATTCTGATCTTCAAACAGTTGACTATTAACATAAAGTCCATCGTCACCTTCTCCTGCATACTCCTGTTCTCTAAATATCGGTGTGTGATACAGCGGAGCAAAACCAGAAACATCATTTTCCGAAAAATTCGATGTTTTAAAACTATTGTAGTCTTTGGCAATTTCTTCCTCCAATTTAACGGGATTAACGTCAGCAGAATTGGCGGTTGAGACGTGAGATAACAAAGCTTCTTCTTCATCCAAAAGTTTCTGTTGAAAGGGTCCAAGACCATAATAGGCTCCATTGGGAGTGCTCAGAATCTTTTTTCCGGTCCTTAAGTCAATTTCAGTCCGAGGCTATCGAAGAATTTTTTATTACATATTATTTCAGAAAAACTTGTGCTTTTTTGATTAGGTATTGCACAATAAAAGTTAAATAATGGTACCTCTCCTGTAATTGGATTGAACCAGTGAGAAATATCCCCTCCTTTCATGTTAATAAGGGGCAATATTTTGTTTTGGTGTTCATTTACATGAGTCATTACTATAGGCATCGCATTGATAACCTTATTGTACCTTATCAAAAGGATGTCTCCATTTTCGCAATGGAAAGCCACCTGTCAAAAAACAACGCACATGAGTACCTCGTTTGTAGCAAGTTCTTAGTACAATATTTGTAATTTAATTTTTCATCACCTCTTGTCTCGTTATCGGTCTGGAGCCATCTAAAGCCTTTTTCAAATTCCAATGTTGATGTTTAATTGGCTGCAACTTGAATTTATTTAAAGAAGAAATTGCTTTTTTCTTTGCGATCAATATAGGATCATTCGGATCCACTTTGTCAATATATCCAGATCTAAAATAAAATAAAATAATGAATTATTCCATTAAATTTTATATTTTTAAAACAAAAGAGAAAAAGTTTGTCAATCAAATTTTTCAAATCTTCAGTTACTGTCTTAATTTTTCCCAAGCGTCATCTTGGTTTTCTGCACCTTCCCCTTCTTCCTCGTCGGACAGAACACTAAGATATTCTTCTCCGTACGTTTTATCTCCACTCTTTGGTCCACGTTCTTTATTTGCAGATTTTCCATCTGCAACATCTTCGCGTCTCGCTTTAGGACCTTTATTCAGAAACTCTTTCCATTCTGTTCCTTCAAGACATTGTGGAAAATCATAGAACCCTGGAGTGCGTTTTTCAGCCTTCTTTCCTGAATTTTTTGAAAACTTTCAAAATGAATCGAGCTTAGCTTTTTTAATTCTGAATAATATGAAATTGCACCTACCACCACGATGAGTACTGAAATGTCTATAAGGGTCATCAGGATCGATAGATTTAATTGGACTGGCAGGAGGAGCAACATACTTGTTAATTAGTTTTTGGACTCTGCGCTGAATATGACTATCCACCATTTCTTGGCCTCCGATATCCATTACGTAATAGTCATATAATTCCAAATCATTTTTCGAACCAATTTGACCCACTTGAGTGAAGTTGGATTTGGAATTGGTAATTTGACCACCAAGATCAAACATCATCAACATATTTCCTAAAAACAGAGTAATATTTAGTAAGTATAACATTATATTACACTACATATATCAAGGATCATACAACAGGTTATTGGAATACCATTTTTGTCAAGAATCATTGTTCCCGTCTCATTTTGAACAATTGTTTCGCCTCTGTTATCAACAATCTTGGAACCACGACGATGTCCAGTTTGGATAAGAAACATCGGTAACCCTCCTGGTCCTTTTATGTATCCTTTGGATTCCAACAATTTTCCACGAGGATCGAGAATCTTCGCTCCGGCATTTAATGGCGTTCCTTTTGGTCCCACGATCTTTCCTGACTCTGTCACTCGCAATAGTGGAATCTGTCATCACAAGAGTAAACGATAAATAAGTAATAAAAGTAAAAGTTAATAATAGAATGAAAGGCCGGATGTTTGTACTTATGGTAGATTAAGGGACTCAGGACAGTATGTGGAAAAAAGGAGATGGAAGGAAGATTGAGAAATAAAAAGCACAACCCAAAACAATGGAGTTGGACTTGGAGACTACAAACAATTGACTCCTTATAAATACGTCCATGCATTATTATAACTGAATCAAATCAAAGCTAAGGACATAATAATCATATTGTAACAAACCCCACTTGGTCCGACTACTTCTGCCCCGGATTCCACAGCTGACGCAGCTGACTCTTCCTCATGATCGAATGTATCCAAATGGAAGGCTCCACGACTATGAACTATTTCAAATCAAGATTTCATTTATTCCTTTATTTATAAAATGAAAATTCGAAATCTGAAAACTAAAATCTATCTTATTACCAATATGGACTCCGCTTGTTGCTGGCATAATGACATTTCCATCTGGACCGACTGTAAAAAATATTAAATTCATTACATATCGGAAGTTTATTGTCTGTAAATGTTGCAAATAACGATCATGGATAGCGTTAAGAAGAACAGCAAAATGTTAATAAATGGCATTACCGAGTGTGAAAGCTGTGGAAAAACGCACTCCAGTTTTATCAGCAATTGGTACCGGTTCATCTACCACAGTGGGCAGCTCAACAATATCTCCATTTTCATTCCTTAGTTGCCACGTAAAATCTTGACGAACACCATGCAAATCGTACACTTGGCCGTCATTTTCAAAAACGTATTGACCTAAAAAATAAATTAAATTCACAAGTCAAACGTAATTCTTGAAAAAGGTACAAGGAAAATCTCAAATGTAGTAGCTATTTTAGCTATTATTACTGGTATCATCTATTGTAAGTACTCACTAGGATCGATAGCTTGGATTAATGGCCGCCCATTTTTACCGATAACTTCCCATTGAAGTGATACAGCTTCACCACTACCTGGTAGGAAAAGTAGGTATTAAGCTTACATGTTAAATTCGTTTACATAAACATTAATAATAATTCGATTGTTTATATATACCATTGAATACTCTTCCATCGTCTGCAAACATAAAATCGTTCTCAAAGGAATCAATGGAATCTCGACCTTCACTATCTTTTCCATCCTTATATTTTCCATCTACGTCTCTTTTTTTCCGATTAGCCCCTTTGATTTTTAATGGCTTAGGATAGAGTTGTGAATAATCTTCCCACGCCTCTGGCTCTTCCCGTGATGCCTCTCCATCTTCTGAGCCTGGCGGTCGAAGAAACCCCTTTGCGGCTAGTTCCTGAAACGGACTTTCACCTGGCTGTCCGCGAGAACCGTCTGTACCAGGTTGTCCCATAGATCCTTCTGTGGCTGGATATTGTGGATATCCAGGAAATCCTTCGGAGCCGGGTTGTCCCCGAATTCCTGCGGACCCTGGTTGTCCCCGAAATCCTTCGGAGCCTGGTTGTCCCCGAAATCCTTCGGAGCCTGGTTGTCCCCGAAATCCTTCGGA
>JABASD010002650.1:0-24960 GCA_019776165.1 Pogonognathellus flavescens
TCATTTATATAATCCAAAATCTTAAAACCATATTTGTAATAGTTATTACATCTTATTAGAATAGTTAACCTTTTCTGTTTATTTTAAAAATTATTTTTGTTTTTTACTACTGTGTCTAAATTGGCAAATTCGATTGATCGAATCAGTAATATAATTATTATAAATTATATAATTTCGTAAAAAATTCATCATATATAAGAAAACGCTTTACGAAAAATGAAATGCATGACATTCTTTTTTTGGGAGCTTAACTCATTAAAAAAATATCGGGGATATTTTAAACCATTAAAAATGTGTTCACTATATTTTAATTTAGGTAAATGTTTCAGCGAAAGTCAAATGAACGACATACTTCTGGAACTTGTGGACGAGTTTATGCAGAAAATGGAATACGAAGACCGAGTCAACTCCCGTTCACCTTTGAATGTCAACATGAACATCAAGCGGTTGTTGAATGGGATTAGAAGCAACTTACATTCAAACATCCAGATACGGAACGAAATATCAAGCGGTTATCATTTGTTTGAAACTTTGCTGCAAAATTGCATCCCCCAACTTACTCCATGGAGTCCGAAAAGTAAAGTAGAGAGTGTGCACATAACTGCCACTTTTTAGATCTGTTTACATTACACAGTAAAAATTAAATTATTTCTGTTAAACTCACTTATTTTGTTTTCAAACATTATATAGTTGGTCATACAGTATGACAAGTTATTTAGATTTGTTGAAGAATTGTCCTAATGTTAGCCAGAAAGAGGTTTTGTTGAATATAGAAGCTTCTCATTTTCTGTAATTAATTACACTTTGTTAAAAGACTGAAAATGAAATAAAAATTAAGTGCAAATTTTCAGAATATTTCGAGCAATAGAATTTAGAATTATAATTTATTTCTGTTTTCTGTGCTTTTTTGAACTCACATTCATTACACATAAAGTCGCATAATACACTATCATGAAAATATAGCATTGCAACAAAGTTTCTCAATTGTCTATTGTACGTAACATAAAGTTAGCTCAATTCCTTTATTTCGAGTAATATGAAGTGTATTAATTCATTTGTGCTTTTAGAATGACATTTATTTAGTAAATCTGTTAATACAACATTTTCAGGGTCTAGCTAAAATTTTTTAATCAGGTATAAGAGTGTCATATGAAAATGTAGAAAAACTGCAAGAAGTCTGTATTGTTACTGGAAATTGTTTGTGCACGGTAGAGATTGTGTTTTTACACTGGCCAAATACATATTAATATTTTAAAGTGGGCATAACTAGACATCATGTTTTTGCAGATTAAAATTAATTATAAATGCAAGGTCAATATTTTATGGCAATGGGAAAAAATTTGTATAGAATATTTGTCTGATGCTGTACATTTGTTAATTCAAACAGTTCAGCCACAATAATGTTACCCATAGATAATAGGTCGTATAAAGTTTCTTAGAAAATGGTTGAAGAAAGTAAAAAAAATGCATTTCTGAACAAAATGGTATTCCATAAATGGAAGCAGGACTTATTCAATATCATTTTGATGATTTCATGAAAGCCATGTTTAAACATTTTCAGGGACAAACGGAGATTAAAAAAACAATAAATAGTATATACATAGTTTATATTATACTGATTACCTGAACGATGAGACGATGAGAACATTATAATGACACTAAATAATATTCTAACTCTAACAAAAACTAGACAAAGTTAGGAAAGTGCGTAAATCATTTATTGTTAAAAGATGCGAGTGATGTAATTATGTAATAACATAATGCCATAACCACCACCCTACCTTATAAAGTTATAGTGACTTACACATAATGCGATATTGCTTACACACATCCTACATGTGTATTAGTGCGCTAAACTTTCCTAAACAACATGACAGGATATGATGACGGTAATAGTTATGTTATAAAAGTTGTAATGCATAAACTACAAGCGTGATAATATGCAAATATAATTGTTATAACATTGACCGTGAAAATGACGGTAGCGTAAAAAACTGCAAGCGGTGCTTGCAGAAAGATTAAAGTAAGGCAGACTAGACATAGAAAGAAATATATAAGAAAAAAACTATATTAGAATGTACTCTGTCTGTATATAAAAGAATAACCCGTCATAATATTCATAACAATAAAATAACAGGGAAATATATATATGAAATAATATAGTAATGGAAGAATACATGTAAAGGTAGGGCCGCTTACCTGTCAGGGTCAGATACATGAACTCCTAACATTCACATCAACTATTTACACACAACACACCTCTTCCATGCTGTAGTATCGGCAAACGTAATTTTCAGCACTTATAGAATAGTACAGAATTTAATATCGATTCACTTGTGTATTTACCTTGAGAACGGAGTGTAGTCTTGTCAAGTTCCTCAGGCAAACAGGTTATAATTTCGGCTTTTTGCGGACAGAAGGTGGGCAGGTTACCTTATCGATTATTCATTCGTGTCTTGCAAGTCAAATACTATAGCCAGCAATATAATATCCATAATTGATACATGGTCCGCTTTTAGCAAATCTAGTTTTTAGCTTGTTCTTGAATTTCAGCCAATGTTAGGCAATACTTGCATTTAATAAGGTGAGCTACTAAGAGATATGGAACATGACGAAACTACGAAGTTCACAGTTTCATATGAGAAGGGATTGAAGGAAACGCCAATCATTGAGAATTTAAAAATGGACAATGACAAAGGTGAGATTGGTGAGAATGGTGATATACAAATAAAAGTGGAATCTAAAGTTAAAGCTACGCATCTGGAAATTTTGAAACAAAGATGCGTCTCCCGAATAAAAATCACTTGGGCTTTCATAAGTTTCCTAATTGCGGTGGCGGACGTGGTTGTGATTATTGTGGTGACCTGGCTCCATTTTCTACATCAACATGACATTATCGCCTGGATGATGCTCCTTCCCATCTTATTGAATTTCATTGGAATATTCACTTTTTTAAGCAAGTAAGCTTCTTCATTTTTAAAAAATTATAAATATAAATTCAAATCAAATATAGGTAAATGAATTTTTTAAGCACGAAATTATTTCTTTTAGTGAAAAAGAGAGAAAAGAATTTGAAGATTTGGGAGGAAGCTGCAAAGTCTCCGCTCTTGTCAAAAATCTCATGATACTTCCAGTATTTGGACCGGCTATCAGGTATAATATTATTATATGCATAATACAACAGACCGAAGGATTTGGAATTTAAAAAATCTTTATTCATAAACGTTGTGTTCTTATAAGACTGTGTCATAAAAAAAGAACGTCCAATTTTCAAATTCTCCGAAATTGGATATAAATTTTATAAAAATGTGTCGTAACTTTAATTTAAATGAACGATGATTTATTATAAGACGGGAAATATTTATTTTATTTGAATGTAATATTTTTTAGTTCATTTCGACTGTTTACCTACGCTCTGCAGGAAGAAAATGCAGAGAAATTCGAGCGTTTGGAATCCTTACTAATAAAAATGAAGCAATACGAAAGTTTTTTTCGAGCAGCCCCTGAAGCGTTTATACAACTTACACATCGAATATACACTTGGACAAATGGAAGAACATTTGACTACGAGGGTACGTTATGTTCTACATGTTACATAATACTAATACTATATAATGTAATTAATATAGTAATTAGTAATTATTATTAATTATTATTAATTAAGTGCAATTAATTAATAGTGATTATTAGTAATTATTAATTAACTTTATTTAACTATAATTAATTATTATTATTATTGGACCCTTTTGAAATATTTGTTTAATTTGTACAGATCACTGGACAACTGCATGTATCTCCCTGTGTGTTTTCTCTCTGGCGGAATCCAACTTTTACGGCATAATTAAATTGTACTATAGAATGTTCACAGATCCAGAAAAATTGTCCAAAGATGCTTGGAATACAGAAAAAGTCGCAATTCGTTGGCGCGTGCTTCTTTTCATCTTCACTTACTATTCCATAGGTAACAATTTTAATTACTTAACTTTATTCTTTCTTGTGACAAATAATATTGAAATTTAATTTACAGTTTCCAGATTATTGTCTGAAGCAATTTTGCGAGCCTCTGCCTGTTTCATATTTGAGGATGCCTTTTCTTTTGGAGAAGTGATAGCGATAAGTTTTATTGTCCAATTCGTTGTTCGGGCGTTGGTTCATGCGTTTATCCTCAGAAGACGTGAAAATATCAGTTTGGCTCGTGGTACAACCACCAATTTTCATCAGGAGTCCGGTCCGGTGGTTTACAGGGCATTCACATACTCATGGCGCTCAATTTTCATGTCATTCGACTTCCAAAGTCCAGATATTTATACTTCCGTCTGGTTTTACATCGAAAATGTCCTGGCTATTGTCACCGGCTATTTAGCAGCTTGGTACTTTGAGTATAATCTTAATGAAAAGAAGATTTATTTTGTATATACGGGGATGGCCTTTTTTGGCATCTTTGTTTCCATCTTTATTAAAATAGCTGTCAGATTTTGCTTCAAACGTAACAAAAATAGAACCGCTCATACAACAAATACAACAGACTCGGGCGAGGAAGAATAAACTGATAATTAATACTGAATAATAATTAAGGAATACCATTTTGTGATTATACGTTTAATTATTTCATAGTTAGAGTTGTAAGCTGTTACCGAAATAGAAAATTTGAAATTCTCTAATTTTCAGTACCCACCAACTGTAAAAATGTCGGTTAATGTGAATAAGTTCAAGTTATATTTAATAACCCGTTTCTAGGATCAATAATGCGTCGTTTTTATATTTTCTTTGAAGCTATTATGGGACAAACGTTTAAATGTAGGTTAGTTGTGTTGCGTTAAATGCAAAAGTATGATCAAATTAATCAGTACACAAAATAATAACAAATTACACTGGTTATACTAATTATACGAATAGGTAAAAGTGTTAAGAGTAATATTTGCCATATACCCTTCCATTGTTCAACTGTATGTATACGTAGGCTAAGTTGCATAATAAATTCCCTGCATGATTGAATAAATTGTAGGTGTAATGGACTTTCGATGTTATTGTTATTTTTTAGTACTAATAGTCTACTAATAACGAGTATTGCTATTTTATAACCAATATGAATTGAAAAATTGTTCAGAGTATTGAGACTAATAATTCTTGTTTGTTTTTACTTAGATACAGATTTAATAAAATATATAGACTGCTGCTAGTGCTGCTCCGTTGAAACAAATTATTTCTATTGTTAAATTACATATAAAATATTACTTTTATTTATTTGTTCAAGGCATCCGTCATATGCATCATGGAGAATGCAATTTGTATATTATAAGTGGTATAAGTACTTATACCACTTATAATATACAAATTACATGCTACAAATTGATAAGGGTACTTACCCTTATCTTCAAATAAATTCGACAGCAATTTGAAAGTTCGAAGATGGCTGATAATTTTTTGTCTCTGAGTCCCTCCAAACGGCTTAACACATGCTCCGTTGAGTCCATTGCAAGCAGAGATGGCAAAGTTCACTAGATGCACTTCCGTTCAGTTCGTTCGTTCTCAAAAATAGAACGAACGAACGAACGAACGAACGAACGAACGATAGGCACATGGACGCCATGACAAGGAACAAAAATCGGGTTTTTTGCGGCCTTCGGCCGCAAATAAAATATTTTTTGAGCAATTTGGGGGGGGGGACACTTGCACCCCTTGACCCCCCTCTAGATACGCCCTTGGAACTTGGAACTGAACGAACGAAACTTTCATTCAAAGTTCAGTTCGCTGATAGTATGCCTCTCAGCGTCAGCGTACAGCAATAAACTGCGCCAGGCTAACACCGTTTCATACAAAAGTGAAGCGGGAACGTGTAATAAATAAATTACAGTTTTTTCTCATTTCTCTTAGTTCGCAATTGGCATTCACGAAAGTAACTTCAAATTAGTTTTTCTCTCGATCGGGATCCAAATTTAGTATTATACTTCAACTAATTTTCATTCACAACAGTTTCATTTCATAAGTTTTTATTGTTTATAGTAATACCCGACAGGTTTATCGCTAGATTCTTGAATATAAAAGAATGGCAGTGAATCTAAGTGACGTAGAAAACGAAAGACTGAACAAGTATTTCACGGAATATGTTAGCCCACCTCGTCGTTTATCAGGCTCATTGACTTCACTGTCGCGTGTCAATGTCAGTGAATTTGACATTGAAGATGTTGGTCATGAAATTGTCGTAGAAAAGCAGCCGGAAGTCACCGATATAAGTCAACGGCGGATCTATGAAGCAGAAGAATTCCACATGAACGACATTCCAAATAGGTACGATGATGAATACAGTGATCGATTCGTCATTAGGTCAACTCCAATTCCATCGATTAGTGTCAGGAAGTTAACAAGAGCAACTGGGGCACAAACGTACATTTCCGGGCACCTTTACAAAGATGTCATCAATCGCGACGGTTTAAGATTTTGGGAATTATTAGAAGATAACAAAGTTCCAGATGTTGAAAAGGAAGGTGAAGAAGCAGTGGCCCCAGAATACAAATGGAGGTTAGGAGCAGCCGGTCTTCCTTTGCCAGTGTTCAATGGAGCCGTTATTAAACACTCCAGAAAATACAAGAGGTCCAGAAGGGCAGTTTTTGGAGCAACTCCAGATCCGAGTAAGGCACACAAACAAGTTCCTCCAGACTGCGACTTTTACTTCGACAGCAACGGGGAAATATTGAAAAAGACCGGCGAGCGGTTGTCCTATCACTGGCATCTTTTCGATCTGGAGAATCATCCAACTGACTGGCTAACTGCGAAGGTCAATCCTGCCAAACTTGTGTTAAGACACGATGGTAAAATTTTCGACTTGCTAAATAACGAGCAAACTATCAAATGGATGTACATTCACAAAAATGGCTCAACGTTGGATCCTGCGTTTGAGGACGAACCTCCGAAAGTCATGTTTGCCGCGGATGGAAGTCAAGGCATGAAACTATTAACTAATCACGATGGTAGCCTTTTCATCAGTCGCTTTGGTAGACCAGTATTGGTAGTGGACAAAGAATTGGACGTATATGGACCGGAAGGGCACAAAATCATGATTTTCAACGAACAAGATGAATTTGTGGATCCGGACCGACATCATTTTGAAGTAGGTAAACATTTATATGCACCAGACGGGAAATTGATCATGTTGGTAGAAAGCCTTGAAGACCAATATGAGAAGGAAGGCAAAGAGATACCAAAGACCCACTACTCAGGTTTCAATGTTAAACGGGATAAGGCTGGTGGGGTTATCGCAGGAAATCCCATCAAATTAGACCCGAATGGACCGCCTGTTCTCTACGTCAAGTATTGTAGTCGAAAGAAACCAGAGAAGATTACGCAAAACCATCCTTTCAAGACTCCTCCGTTCCTGGAAGCCAAACCTCATATCCCATTTTGGATCGTAGATCCCGACGGAAAGGTGATAGTCATACATGACAAATTCGGAGATCTGTGGGACAAAAACTCCAAGCGAATTCCACCCACAGGAAGGAAAGATGAACCAAACGGAGATTGGTATGAGTATTATCTTTTCAAGTGCAATGACAAACCTTGCACAGAATATGATATTTGTTTCCACGATTACCCCTCCGACACTGCAATAACCACATCGCAAAGGCGGGACGAATTTCGCAAAACCAGGAGTACAACGAATTGTGAGTGGCAAATTAATCTCACTCTCAATCATTCACATTTATTACAATTACGTATAGAATATAACCCCCTTTGCTGGTTGGTGATTGATTGTGTTTGATTTTCCGTTTTAGATTATCATCAAATGGAAGACGAGAAAAAAGAACCTTTTCCGCAATGCTCGGATGACGAATCTTACCAACAGTTGATGGATGAAATGAGTAGGGATCCATGTGCAATGCTGGCTAGGCCAAAAGTGAAAAAAATTCCATCCAACTTCAAAGCAGGAAAGAATCTAGCTAATCCACAGAAAAGGATGAATGCAGGTACCCCGAGGAACAGTTCTTCATTTACCAACAGCATCAACAAGCTTTTGGGACAAACGATGAAGAAGTAGCAGTATTACTACAAACGTATGCCTGCATTATTTAATGGAATGATTTTGATTTTAATAACTAATATATTGTATATTTCAAGCCAAGATTTTAAATTTTTCAAGTTAATAATAAACAATTGGCAATCAAATAAAAATTAAACATTTTCCACAACTCCTGGTGCTTCAACAACAGTTTCCTTAATTACTTCAGCAAGAGAATGTTTTTTCTTCAAATACCGAGGATAACACTCGAAATCATTTTTTGCCTTTTTAGTGGTATTTTATTTTAATAATCATTTTGTAGGTGGAATGCATTGATGTAATAGCAAACATATTTATACAATTTATCTGTTAGAAATATATATATCGGTATTTCTGTGACACAAGCAATGTGAGAGCTTTAATTGGGGAAGAAGTATTTATAGTTTATAGTATTCTTATTATGTCGACGTATGTCAAAAGAACAGAAAAATAATTCCAACAGAAAAAAGTGACAATAATGTTGTTAACATTCATTAGGAACTCCCCAGTTGGAAATGTTCAATTCAGTCAACACCAGGCACGTAATGAAATTACGACATTAGTATGCTCGAATCAAAAAAGTTATTTCCGATTAAATAGCAAATTCAATGCAATTTTATTATCATCGTACTAATTTATAATTTTATTTAGTAAGCGAATCCTCAATAACTTTCACAGTTATTAATTTCAACTTTAGAGTATCTATTATAACAACACAAATGTGTACATAATAAAAAAATTCAGAGCGTTTTATACACGTGCGTATCTGAGAATCAATCCCAAATAATAATTAATGTTACAGCTACATAATGTAGGCTAATGGAGGAAAACAGTGAAGGAAGACGACAGTTCTAGACGATATAATATTATTAGGTGAAATGGTGGTTTTTAATAGTAGTAGTTGTATTCGCAAATGTTGGTGAAGAGGTAGGGGCCGGGATGCCAGTACACGGGATTCTGCAGATCCACAAAGGATGGACAGCCATACCAGTAGCCTTTGTAGGAGTAGCGATCGTCAGTAGGGAACTCAGGTGGAAACACTCCCAACTCAATCGGATCATAAACAGCCCAATCTTCAGGAATATTAAAAGGATAGAAGTATGTAAACATGGAAGGTCGAAATGGTTCGATGACTTTCCCAGATTTGTAATCAGTGATATAATACAATTCCTCTGGGATCACCGGTTGGTTAAGGGGTGCATAAGGATATCTAGTCTTCAGCAAATACGACAGAAAACGATTCTTCGGGCTATTTTCCAAATTTTGATCCAGTCTCATTAAATCACTTTCATCCTGTATCAATAAATAAAACAAATTTAATACATAGAAACAAAAATGTTTTTCTTGATCATTCACAAAAAATTCGAAAGTTTCTTACATTTTTATGCCAAGAAATTGATATTTTTCTGTCACTGCTGTGGCTGTGACCGTCCACCTTTGGAGATTTCATGGATTGATAAAATCTCATCTGAAAAAAAGTAATTTGACTTCACTTGTACTTAAAATACAGATCTTCTTAATGTGTCTTACTTAAAATCAAATGTTCACATAATACAAAATCTAAATTTTGCGAGCTTTAGACTAAAAGTCTGTCCATTTTTGTTTAAACACCCTCAAGGCATTGAAGCCGGGTATATACTCCCTTTGGTTTGCCAACGGTTTGCATTCGATAGTTCAACAGCGAGCTCAAAAAATTCAATGTGCAGAATCTTATAATTTTTCGATAAGATTTCTCAAAAAAATTTCACAAAGGCTGGTCGCCCTCCGTTACAACCGTTCAGCCAAACTAAAATGGACACCACGTAAAGACCTCGATCTCCTCCTCAAAAACCGTTTTAATCCAGAGTACGAGTTTTTAGATATAAGAAATTTTTGTTTGTTATTAAATTTGAACAGGTTACTTACGTTGTTTGTTGGTTTTTGTTTTGACAGTGGTTGATGTTGATAGCTCTCAGTTTCTAAGAGTATCAAGCAAAAAGTAATGAAACAGTTAATAATGGGATGAAAGGGGTTCATTCTGAACTGGTAGTGTCAGTCGGTCAGTGTGCCTTATAGTTCAGAACCAAAACCGTTTTGTTCCTGAATTCCTCTTCGGTTAATTGACAAAACAATATTGACCTTTTGAAGGTAAAGACCGTGCTGCTTTTATACTTCTCAACTGAATGAAGAGACGAACATTTTTTTAAATTTTAGGTAGGCACAGCAGTCACACTATGTCATATATTATACGGAACTAGAAAATACGAAATTGTAGGTAGGTACCGCTTCAGTATGTAAAACATTGACCTTTTACATATTACAGGTAGAAAGCCTTGTTTGTCGTATTAGGTATCCTGGCGGCAGTTGGCATAATCAAGGGCATAACTAGGATTTTATAATGGGGAGCCGGACTCGAGCCGTCTGGGGGGGGAGACTCAAAGCGAGGCCTCAATTTTGTCCAACAACCTCTTTTTTCCGGAATCTGGGGCGGAGGTGCTCAAGCCCGGTGAGCCCATACATAGTTACGCCCTTGGACAGAAATACACCTTTAGGTGCCAAAGAAGGCTTAGAAGCTAAACGTGAGAGATTTCAGCTTTCGGAAAGAATTGAATAGAGCCTTAAGCGGAGCAGTTGCAGGCCAAGGTCCAACTGTTTGTGAGGTGACACTTGTATATTGCTCTTACAGGTATTATTATTATTATGCTATAGGGTTAAGATACGGATGGATAAATATTGACTATATTAATATAATTCAATTAGTATAAGCAGGTAATAATGTCGTACCATTTAGGCTTTTACAGTATTTCTGATTGGTGAGTATTGAGTAACAATGAAACTTTCGAAATACAAATAATTCGAGAGTAAATACTTAGGTGTAATTAATATACTAATAGTGCAGCTTTTTCCTGTAAACAATTATAACCCGTTAGTCAAATTAAAGCTGCACTGTGTTATTTAAATTCAATTAATGAGCATGGTCCAACTATTTTTTGCACCATTGAGTTGTTCTTTAAATTATTTACTGTAATCAATAATTAATTTAATATAATTAATTTTTATCAATAATCAATTTAATATAATTAAATTTTATCAATAATCAATTTAATATAATTAAATTTTATCAATAATCAATTTAATATAATTAAATTTTATCAATATTAATATAAATTTCATCGATAGTCAATTTAATATAAATTTCACCAATGATTAATTTTATATAAATTTCATCAATGATTAATTTTATATAAATTTCATCACTAATCAATTTAATATAAATTTCACCAATAATCAATTTAAAAACCGAATTAATTTAAGAGTGAATCTAATACTAAAATTAAATTCCTGCTTTTCATTGAGCAAGACAGAACTGAAGTTATATTGATATTATAAATGATATAGGTATTTCTATGAATATATTATACGTACCTAGGTCAGCACCATCATAATCATTTAGTGGAGCCCCTTATGTCCTTTGTCCTTCCTTTGGTAGGGCAGTATGCGGTCATTGGGTCATGGTCTCTACGATGTTTTCTTTCTGTATTAAGCCTTTCCAAAGGTATCTCTGTATAATCTGTTCAATAAACAATCTGAACTGTTTATGCCTACTTTGTAGTGTCTACTTCTAAAATGAACATGAAGGTCTTGGTCACATACTTCACCTTGAACACCTTGAATCTATCTATATCATATAATATATCACTAGAAACGAAAGGACGTAGACAGACAAATAAATAGTTAAATTTTGAGTGCAAACAAAAGGCATAGTAACCCTAGAAGATATAGCAAATCATAGACGTGGTAGTACTCTGATCTAAAAGTATTTTTTGACTGTTTTAGATGCAAACCGTTTTATTGCCAACTGTTAGTACAATACAAAATTAATCAGTTGTTAAAAAATTAATTTATGCATTATTTTATATTTTCGGACGCATCAATTAAAATATTGGATGCAGCCGTTGCCCACTGTGGGGATGGTGTTTATTCTCAAAAACCATGGAAAGTTTAATGAAAAACTTGGCCATAGAGGCAATCGTGGGAGTAAAGACCCGGAACCAGTGTTATTGTTCGGATTCCTAGAACATTTAAATGCAATTGTAAGCACTAGTAATAAGTTAATTGTTGAAGTCCTTTGTACAAGGGTTAAATATTCTAGTACCAGTAAACGTTACATTTAAATCGGTATCCATTATGAGTAGGTCATATCACAGTTTGTTTTAAGAAAATAATTAAATGCTCGATTCAGTTTGATCTACGTAATACAACAGAAAATTCTCTCTCGGTAATTTCCTCTGTTCACAAAAATTGTCTAGAGAGAATCCCTTAACAATCCCGAGAGATTTGCTGTATAAACCAGACACACGTACACAAAATTCACTTCGAAAGTGCAATTTGCAGTGCAGACACAGTTAAAATAAAAATAAAAAATGACAAAATTAGTCTGATCTACTTTTTGCAGCAAAATTTCATCGAGCATGCGCAATCGCAATTTCACATTGTAAATTAAAACGATATTCGTAAAACTTTCTTCAAGTTGTGTATTAATAATTTTTCACAAGATTCATAAAAAAAATTATTAATCCGCTGAAAATAAAACAGACAAAATAAATAAGACTTACAATCACTCATACTGATGAAAAATATCGCTAAATAATCCTGACATGTGAAAAATGCTTACAAGAAGTATACTACGGATTTATGCCTACAGAATCTTGGAAGATTCTCCAGAAGAAACATTAATATTGATGGTGGATTATACAGTTCTCTAAAATGTATGGGGTATAACTTTTACGTAAACTTTTGCCAGACGATGTTAGCAAATTATGTCTCGTGAATTGTGATATATTTTTTTATGTAATTTTACATGGGAATAAATCTTGATGATTTGCTTACAATCTTATTGTGCCAATAGATATATGCATATATTTTATAATTAACATGCGATCAGATATGACCCACTCACATTGGACACACCTAATTAAAAT
Organism: Pogonognathellus flavescens; assembly: GCA_019776165.1. NCBI lineage: Eukaryota > Metazoa > Arthropoda > Collembola > Entomobryomorpha > Tomoceridae > Pogonognathellus > Pogonognathellus flavescens. The sequence goes on from JABASD010002650.1 coordinate 12,994, forward strand.
TGTACACCTGTGTACACAATTTTTAACTTTCATTGTTACTCTCACTATAAAATGATGACTAATTTTACTGGGAGTAAATTATCAGAGAATTAATTCATACCCGGTGGTAGCAAAATTCACCCAGTTGTCGACCATCAGTTTGCTAATGGATGCCTCCGTCAGTGTAGTATACGGAGCGTAGTAAAATAAATACATCATGTCGTCAACATGAGTTACTCCTACAACAATTAATCAAAATTAAACGAACATCGAATTTTTCAACATTCTCTTTTTTAAAGAGTTTTGTGAGTCAGACATTACATACCTCGTGGTACTTGTGAAACTCCACCGGTGTAAGGATAAAAAGTTTGATTCCTAAAAAATTAAAGGTATTAAGGTTTGTGACGGTGTTTCATATAAATAAATGAAAAAAAAATTGTTTGAAAAATAATGGTTTTTGACGAAAATTTATTTTTATTTTAACTGTACGATTGTTATACCCGTAAAATTCGAAAGAATACAGGTAAGTGGCAGCAGAATCGAGTTGGGAATGATATTTGGCTGTGGTGTAAGCAGGCGCTTTGAAATAATATATGGTGATAATCTGCAAGAATGTAAAAATTATAAAAAAAATTCATAATAATAAAAACAGAATTTGAAATTGATAATAATTTAATTTGAATTCTTACGTCAGTAAGACTGTTAGCCATTACATCAAAAATTCCAGAACTCAAATTTGTAATTAATGAATCGATTATTCCAACGGGAAACTCCAAAATACCTATTCAAGATTAAATAAATAAATTTCTAGCTTTTTATACTAATTGTAAATTTGGTTAACCGATTTGCAAGTTGTATTACCAAAGTTTGAAGAATTCAGCAGACTCGGAAGAAGGGTGTTTTCAACATAGTCGGAGTTATTGAACAGCCCTGAAGATGCAAGGGATGTATATATTCTGGATACCATAAATGATGCATCGTTCTCACAAGCTCCGATCATAAGAGGAACATTTGCTTGCAGTCCACCCACGAGCGATTCGTAGGGATTTGTAGGTGTCACTTTTGGAATGCTCAGATCAAAATTTTGAATTACTGGGGCAGACTAAAAAATTATTTCCATTTTTTATTTCATAAGCAAGTCAATGGGTTAATTGTAATTAAAATATTTTCGGTTCATCTTCAAAGGCACCGATTTTAAAGAACAATTTTTAACAAAATTGTTTTTTGAAATCGGTTGAAATTGTGGCGAATTATTAACACTTGGTTACGTAATCAAACCCACGGGAACTTCAACAAAAAAGTTCCTTTTACGTGGCAAATTTCACAGGGTCCCTTGGTTGAGTAAGGGTACTGTACCGTTTTTAAAAAAATTAGATAACAGTTGGGGTAACGTGATCGCCACGATTTCAATCACCGCCCCTTAATAAAACATTTTTGAATAGAAGAGATTTTTCAGAATGTCGTCGTACAGTAAAAGCATCATTTGCTGCGACAATTGAAGCAGCTGGGACATTTTTCATACAGGATAAAACAGCGTTCAAGTCTTGATTAACTGCGTTAGGGTTTGTGCAATTTAATGCCTGTGCTGCAGCCAAGGAATTAGAAAGTGGTGTGGCTTCCTGAGCCCACCCAGCCAAGTCGTCCCCTAAAATTAAAAAATCCTCAAATACAGAAATAGCCCTTCCTGTGAACAAATTATCTAAATGAATGAACAATTTTCTTTGTTTTAACTCACCACTGGCAGATATGGCTCTATGAAACAGGTTTTTTGCCAAAGGACTGTCAAGCAAGTACATTACAGACGCAGCTCCAGCACTCTGACCTGCAATCGTCACAGAATTTGGGTCGCCTCCAAAGTTGGCAATGTATTTTTGAACCCACTGCAAAGCAAGCACTTGGTCATACAGACCCAGATTTCCTGGGGCATCGTCGTTTTCCAGAAAAAAAACCCTGAAATAATTTTACTTTTACAACATATACCTAAGCAAAACTATACTGGAGCAAGGGCGCACCCAGGATGTCTTTTTGGTGGAGGCAAACAGAAAAAAGGGTTGTTGGACAAAATTTTTCGCAAATTTGGGCGTTTTTTGGGCTTTCAGCCCTCCCCCCCATATGGTTCAATCTCCGCATTATAATTTTCTAGATACACCCTTGTTCACGCGTAGCGCCAAAAATTCCAGGGAAATTCGCTGAAATATACCAAATGTGCTGAGAAAATTTTGGCGTTTTTTTTGTTCATTTTTTGCACTTTCCCCAAAATTGGGGAGGCACGTATCTATCTCCAGTTCTCTCCCACCTCTCAGCTCGCCATTGTACTGGAGTGTTACCTACACGAAAATCTATAGTCAAATGGATTGAACTATTAAATAGTTTACTCACCGAATATATTCAGCCTGTAGTTAATGCTTACAAACACAACGTCTCGGTCCAGCAGTCTTTTCCCATTGTACAAGTTTCCAGACCAGCGGAAAAAAGATCCACCTGAAAATGAATGAATTATTAATTAATTGCCATTAAAAAGCGACATGTGGTTTGAATTTTTTTCGCTGTTGTTGGAGTTTGTAAAAATTTGAAGAAGACAAAATTAATTGCTTATATAATTGAAATAAGGTAAGTGATAAATATTTGAATAAATGCATATGTTAATTTAATGAGAAAATAAGTCAGTTTCGTTTTTTCCGGGCTTGGGTTTACTTTTTTATTCCCTATATATATGAAATATTTAACATTTTGAAAGTATTTACCATGAATGAAAACAATCACTGGCAGCAACTTCTCAGTTTTTACCTACAAACAACAAGAAAGAAAAAACGATTTGTCAAAAAACCGACTTGATGGAATGATTGGGATCCGGATAAAATATTCTTTTAAACCTTTGGGCTGTAGACATTCAGGGAGAGACAGTCTTCTGTATAAACTGCGTCTTCAAGAGGGGATGGGGGTTGGTAGCAGGCAATCTGTCTCTGCGTGGCGTCAAAGGTCGAGTTGTCTGATGTCAGTTGAGTTGCCAATACTGCAGGTGAAAATCTCTCTACGATAGTGCCGTATGGAATTCCTTGGAAACTTGCAAATTCACGATTTGACGAAGCTGTTCGATCCACAAATCCTTGAACGGTTCCCACATTTGGTAAGGTCACCGTCAATTCATCCTCGGACAAACCCCAAGATGTCTCGATTTGGAAAGAAACGAAACAAAAGGCAACAACTGTGCAAGAAAGAGCTAAAAAATGCTTCATGGTTACCCAAATTTAAAAATATTGCTACAAATTCCCCTTGGTTTGATGAAGATGGAATTTTAACAGTTTTAAAAGAGTGGGTGACACTCAGAAGACATTTCTTGAACACTGTAACAGGAAGGTTATGGAATCTCTTTTATAGAATCATTGGCCATAAAGTCAGCCAACAGATTATTTTTACACCTTCTGTTAATCATTTATTATTAACGTCATGCAGCCAAACTTACCTTATAAATACAATTATTGTACAACGGACAATTATTGTACAATTACAACGCACCTTTGGTTTACCGCCGCTATCAGCCACCGTCAACGTGACCACTTATGTCTTCTGTTAAAGTTTTATGTGTGATTTTGAATTTTCCAAGCATTTAAGTACATCATAAAAAATTATTGCATCAGATAAAGCCAATAATTAACCATTTGTGATGCAACGAAGTGAATTTGGCGGAATATTGGCGTATGGCGTAAAAAGTAGGGTTATAGCAAGGCATTAACTTTTTGGATTATGAGGTGATGTTGTAAAATTGAAATTGAATCTTTTATTCATAACAAAGCATTCTGCATTCGTCATCTCATACGCAGGCCCGTACCCAGGATGGAGAGTTGGGGAGGGTGGCTATGAATAAAATTCTAATATTGGAATACATGCGCGTAACTAGGATGACCTTTTGGGGGGCTACACGGCCATTTTAAGATCATCAATGCTCATATCCGCGCTTAGCTTTAAAAATTAGAGCAAAATTGAAGCTTAAAAAGAAATACGAAATATGTTAAATTTGCGCTTAGCGCGAATTTTTTAACAATTTTTATTTATTTTGGAACCAAATATATTTTTGGCTTGTATTTTTTGAAAATAAAAATATCTAGTGCGTAGTACCATAATCTGAGGGGGGAGGTGCTTCAACATCCATACTACCTCCAAGGGCGTAGCCAGGGGGGGGTGCACGTGCACCCCCCAGAATATTTGAACTTACACTAGATATTTTTGAAATTTTCAAAAAACAAGCCAAAAGTACAAAATTTTGCTCCAAAATAACAAAAAGTAGTGAAATTTTAGTGAAAAAGTAGCGCTACGCGCGAATTTAAAATGTTTCTCGTTCATTTTAGTCACATTTTTTGTTCAAATTTTTCGCGCTACGCGCGCAAATGAGAATTTATAAGCGTAAGATGACTGTGTGACAACCACGAATGCCAATACTAGTTACTAGCCTGATTAATTACATTAAAATAGCACCCATTCACTGAATCTGAAGCCTGAATTCACAATAAAATGAAGCCATATATCTGTTTTTCCTTTTGTGCACCCCCCAACTTTCAATCCTGGCTACGCCCCTGACTACCTCCCTCCCAACTGGTACGCTCTGACTCTGACGACTCCGGCGATCGACACATACTACATTTACATTATCAAAGGATTTTGTGGATCACTTTATTTACCATAAAAACAGCAAGAACGTACCTAGAGGCGAGCCATTGGAAACACGTGCCCGCCACCAAATTCGGAAGAAAATAATTATTTGCGGCCGAAAATAAATTCTTTTTTGGTGCTTTTTGTTGTACACCCAAATTCATTTATTAGGTCGTATGCCCCTTAAGCCAGATCCTGGGTGCACCCTTGAAAAGCAGTAACATCTCAAAGCTGCCATAATTATGTTTAAACTTGACAGAGTAAAAGGTCATCAAGTGTTGCTAGCTATAACAACGGGATTCAGTACATCGTTATCAAAGACACAAATCCGATTTTATAATTGGAATTGTTGTAATTCTCTTCACACTACAAATATATTATGATCGACAAATGGAAGTTTAACTTACTCAAAGCAATTTTATAACCTTTTTACTCACTTTATCTATAGTTCAATAGTTCGGTTTTATTGACGTTTCTAATATGGTCATTTGCATGAACAGTTTTTATCTGTGTAACATAACAAAATCTTTTGAGTTTTTATTGACTTTCTAAACCTGTATAATGATACTTCATACGCTCAGTCATGTAATCGCACCAATGTGTAACAAATTACGAAAACCAACCGGTTTATTACAATTTACGGTAATATATAATCACAAATAAATAGTATAAATCTGCAAATTATCGGCAAAGATTTCTTGTCTACGTAGTTTTCTAGTTGTCCTCAGTCTCCATTAATTTTTTGCATCGATTTGGAGTATTTTAAATATGTTTTAAAAATATTTCCTTTGAAGTCCTGAAAAAAGTTTCCCTAAATTGATTTTCTGAGCCAAAATTATTTTTGATTTGTATTAACTTCTTTAAAAAAGTTTATTAACAATATTTGCACCTGTTGACAGATGATATACAATTTTTGTAGAGCGGGTGACTGATTTGATTTGACAGGTGGTTTATTACAAGGCATGAAAAGTGAACCGCAGCCAAAATTAGTTTAATGAGTGAAACGGTTTTATTGTTAAGTTGTACGTATATTAATACAGTGCAGTTGCGCAATTAATTTCTGTATTATTTGATGTTTTTTGACGCATCAATCCAATATCCACTGTAGTCGTTGCCAACTGTGGGGATGGTGTTGATTTTCAAAAACTGGTCAGAGATTAATGAAAACTGCGGCCATAGAGTAAATGGTAGGGTTGGATACCCGGACCCAGTATTATTGTTTGGATTCCTAGAGCATGCACATTATATTTAAATAAGTATATGAATCTAATAATTAACTCAATATCAGATATGACCAACTACCATCGGAAACACCTACTTAAAATGGTACACGTGCACACAATTTGTAACCTTTATTTTAACTCTAAACTGCAAATAATTTTAATTAGAGATTTATCAGATAAGCAATTCATACCCAGTGGTAGCAAAATTCACCCAGTTGTCCACCATCAGTTTGCTAACGAATACTTCTTTCAGTGTAGTAAGCGGGGCATAGTCAAACAGATACATCAAGTCGTCAACGTGAGTGACTCCTACAATAATTAGACAAAAGTTAACAATCCATCAAACTTTAAAGCATTTCTTTAAAAAAAGATTTGTGCAGACATGACATACCTCATGGTACTTGAGGAACTCCACCGGTGTAAGAATAAAAAGTTTGATTCCTAAAAAGTTAGTATAAGGTATAAATATAAATTTACATGAAAGGAAATGTCAGTGATTTGATTGTTATTTTTTCTGTGTGATTGACATACCCGTAAAAATCTAAAGAATACAAATACGTGTCAGAATTGAGTTGGGAATGGTATTTGGCTGTGGTGTAAGCAGGCGCTTTGAAATAAAATACGGTGTAGATCTGCAATAATAAAATAGTAAATTCACAATAATAATAAAAATTGAAATTTTTATTCGTAATTGAAATTAAATAAATAATCATAATTTAATTTGATTTCAACTCACGTCAATAACACCACGAACCATTTCATCAAAATTTCTTGAACTCTTAGAGTGCCCCAGGTACATTGTGATTAATGAGTCGATTATTCCATAGGGGGTATTTGAAATACCTATTTAAGTTAAATTAAAATTTTAGGCTTGCTATACTAAAATGTGTTACCCGATTTGCTATTTAATTTTGTCTTACCAAAGTTTGAAGAAGTCAGCAGACTCTGAAGAAAGTTGCTTTTAAGATAGTCAGGGTTATTGAGCACTCCGGAAGGTGAGAGGGCGGTATATAATCTGGATACCAAAAACGATGCATCGTTCTTACAAGTTCCGATCATAAGAGGAACATTTGCCTGCAGTCCACTCACGAGCGAATCGTAGGGATTTGTAGGTGTCACTTTGGGAATGCTCAACGCAAAATTTTGTATTACGGGAGCGGACTAAAAAATTATTTGACGAGCAAATCAATTAATTCCGATTAAAATGTTCTGTTCATTTCCAAAGGCGTAAATACACTATTTTTTAAATATTTTTAAAATAGTCATTTTTTAAAATTGAAAGCAAAAGCATTTTTATCATTAAGGAGATTTCTCAGAATGTCTTACATAGAAAACAGCCATTGCTGCGACAATTGAAGCAGCTGGGACATTTTTCATACAGGATAAAACAGCGTTCAAGTCTTGAGTAGCTGCAGTAGGGTTTGTGCAATTTAGATATTTAGCTGCGGCTAATGAATTGGAAAGTGGTGTTGCTTCCTGAGCCCACCCAGACAAATCGTCCCCTGAAATTAAAAAATCCTTCTAGTACAGAAATAGCATTTTCAGTGAAAAATTATCTAAATGAAATATTTTGGTTACAATGAATGAATCATTTTTCTTTGTTTTGTCTCACCACTGGCAGCTATGGCTTTATGAAACAGGTTTTTTTGCTAAAGGACTGTCAAGCAAGTACATTACAGACGCAGCTCCAGCACTCTGACCTGCGATCGTGACAGAATTTGGGTCGCCTCCAAAGTTGGCAATGTATTTTTGAACCCACTGCAAAGCAAGCACTTGGTCATACAGACCCAGAATTTCCAGGTGCATCGTCATTTTCCAGACAAAAGAACCCTGAAATAATTTTATCAGTACTTAGAAGAATATAAGAATACCGACGAAAAATAATCTTGAATGTTAAACGAAAGTCTACAATCAGATGGAAATATTTGAAATATTTACTCACCGAATACATTCAGCCTGTAGTTAATGCTTACGAACACAACGTCTCTTTCCAGCAGTCTTCTCCCATTGTACAAGTTTCCAGACCAGCGGAAAAAAGACCCACCTGAAAATGAATTATAATAATCGATACATTCCATTAAATAAAAACATGTGGCTTGAGATTTAATTCCATAGTTGTTTTAATATGTAAAAATTTGAAAAGATAAAAAAAATGATTTTGAAAATTTGATAAATATTGAAATAAATTCACACTTTTTGAGAAAATCGATTTCCTATTTTCAGGGTTTGGTTTGTTTGGTTTATATTTTTTTAATTCCGTATAATCTTTAAAATAACCATAATTAAAAGCGAAAATGTAGAGTTTTCAATTTAAAAGTATTTACCATGAATGAAGACAATCACTGGCAGCAACTTCCCAGTTTTTACCTATAAATAACAAGAAAGAAAAATCTATTTGTCACAAACACTGCTTGATGGAATGCTTGGGATGTGTTTTTGAACCTTGGGACTGTAGACATTAAGGGAGAGACAGTCTTCTGTGTAAACTGCGTCTTCAAGAGGGGATGGGGGTTGGTAGCAGGCAATTTGTCTCTGCGTGGCGTCAAATGTCGAGTTGTCTGCTGTCAGTTGAGTCGCCAATACTGCGGGTGCAAATCTCTCTACGATATTGCCGTATGGAATTCCTTGAAAACTTGCAAATTCACGATTGGACGAAGCTGTCCGATCCACAAATCCTTTAACGGTTCCCAGATTTGGCAAAGTCACCGTCAATTCATCCTCGGACAAACCCCAAGATGTCTCAATTTGGAAAGAAACGAAACAAATGAAACAAATTGCAACAACTGTGCAATAAGGGGTTAAGAAATGCTTCATACTTCATGGTTACCCAATTTAAAAATATTGCTACAAATTCCCTGATGTTTGATAAATATGGAATGTATTTATGTTTTTAATGCAGCTCTGAAAAAAAATTTTCAATAGCTTTGCAATAATTGAAAAATGAAAGTTATATTAAAATGGTGACTTACTTGTGGAGCAGAGTTGGAAACTGCAAACAGAGTTGCCACAATTACCAATGCGATAAAAGTCTTCATTTTATCGATTTAAGTTTAATATTATAACTTAAAGTAATCTGCTCTTCATGAAAGCGACGGAACCAAGAGCAGAAAAATAATTTGTATTTATAGCAGTACTTTTTCAATTTTAAGTTCATGGTGAATGATAAAGCATAAATTTTTAACTATACAAATTTAAATAATTATTATCTGACATAATATGAATTCTAAGATTGACGTGGAAAATGTATGTGTAATATTTTTATGACTGCATGCATCACAAGACGTGACAACACATAATTAGTTGATAGTCCAAATACAAGATACCAGTCAACACAAGCGTATATATAGGATTTGTTTACGCAGTTTAATATTTTTTGGCCTCTGGGCCCTTCCAGAAGACTTGATCCCCCATTCCTAAATACGTCCATGGTGGAATTATTCACTACACCTACATTCACATACATACGATAAATTATATTGCCTGAATTTAAGAAACAAATTTGACAGTTAAGTATAGATAAAGTTAAAACTACGTCATTAACGTTTTAATCAAAGACACAAAAAGCAAATTATATATATTACAATAAAATTATGTCCATGTTACGCATTTTCAATATTATACTTTGCTTACTTAAAGTACTAGACAAGTGCTACACCCATCAAAGAGTTTGCAGATCACTGTATTTGCCATAAAGGCAGTACTAGTTTATTGCAATAATTACAGTACCCCAAAAAATGTTTTTATTCACTTTACATTTTGAGATTTTGGTGAGTTCCTATACCTGTCTGTGTACTGTGTGTATGTGGATATTGCACATCTAATAGTAATACTAATGTACAACGAATTAGTGTAGTTTATATACGCATACTTTGTAGTTTGTACTATGAATTTTTCAGGATGAATAGCACCTCTGACATTTTTATAAACATCTATGATTGTAAACATGATGCTCTGATGACATATATTCATATATTATAACAAAATATATTAGCAGGATATTTCGGAGGCAAAATTGGTTAAAGTAATAAGCAAACCGTTTTATTATAAAATATAGTTACTGTTACATAGTGTAATACAAAATTAATCAGTTGAACAATTAATTTTTATATTATTTTATTTTATTTTATGTTTTTGGATGCATCAATCCAATATCCGCTGTAATCGTTGCCCACTGTGGGGATGGCGTTGATTTTCAAAAACTGTTGAGAGTTTAATGAAAACTTTGGCCATGGAGTAAATGGGAGGGGTGGATACCCGGAACCTGTATTATTGTTCGGATTCCTAAAACACACACATTATATTTAAATAGAGGTATACCCACTATTATGGGAATAACATGTCACAGTTCATTTTAAGAAAAAAACACAATAATTCTTTTCCATATCCATTTTCCATGTTACGAAATAATTGCGTCACACGGCTTAATATGCATATCTCTTACAATAACTCAAGATCAGATATATTACGACCCACTAACATATTGGGCAAGCATGCAATTTATGGCCGTTATTCTCACTTTTCTCACTGTACAATGTAAATAATTTTACTAAAAGTTTTATCAGAGAATGAAGCAATTCATACCCAGTGGTGGCAAAATTGACCCAGTTATTGACCATCAGTTTGCTAACGAATGCTTCCGTCAGTGTAGTAAACGGAGCATAGTCAAACAGATACATCAAGTCGTCAACGTGAGTGACTCCTACAACAATTAAAAAAAAACAATCCATCGAACTTTAAAACGTTTCTTTAAAAAAAGATTTGTGCATACATTACATACCTCTTGGTACTTGAGGAACTCCACCAGTGTAAGGATAAAAAGTTTGATTCCTAAAAAATTAAAAGTATAAAAATATACATAAATAGTGAATAAAAACTTACACGAAAAATTATGAAAAATTATCGGTCAGTGTAATACTGTCCCACAGTACCACTGCGTGGTTCATGGTTTCATAATAAGGAGAAAGTGGGAGAAACGATGACGAATTACCCGCGTCATGTATGACTGAGCTAATTATTAACTTTTATTTTCTTTTGTTTTCGAAACAATAGTTAGAGTCTAGAGTGGCACTGATACTTTCATTGTGACTCATAAAACTTTCTTTGTTATAACTTTCAGGTATTGAGAAGAATTTCATTGCTCTCATTGTCAGACTGATACATAAAAGTATTTTACAGAAACACTGCATTTATTAATTGCTTCTGTGTTCCAATTTGTAGTGGAATAATATTAGGAAGATGATATTCATAACCGTTGCAATTTGTTCGTTGCTTATTATAACCCCATGTTATACTTCCGGTTCAATTGGTACGTACAACTACACTTTTACAAAGCATGGTGGAAATGTGTTTACCTACTTTTACATGTACATCTGCTGAAAGGCATATTGACATTTTGTGTAAAATTTAATATGGCAATAATCAAGGGCGGTGTACCTAGGATTTTTCTTTTGTGAGGGCACTTATACAGTGCAATAAGTGCGTATTTGAAAAATGCACAAGCTAACAAACGTAAATAAATTCGAGCAACCAAAAATAAGCAAAATCGTGCATAGTTTTGTTCTTGTATTTTTTAATTGGAAATAACAATGACACTATCTACATTATCACATTAACTATAATATTATAAAGATTGTTAAAGCGAAAGCTATGCATTGTAGTTTGTTGAAAAGAATTCGTGGTCGCTTCTGTCAAATTCAGAAAAGCTAGTAAATGATAGAAAAGTCGTGTTTTTAATCGGGGTTTTCGTTTTTCCTTCTAAAGAATACGTTCCATCCTCAAATATTGAAATAACAGGAGAGAAGCTGGTGGATTCCACTTGTGGTATGCAAATATTCCTCATTTATTATTCAGTCATAGTCATAATCATTATGTTTATTGCTTCTATAAAAATACTACAAAAGAGGATTGAAAATGAAAGTGTTGTTGAACTGGTTTTGAAAGAGTGTGGAGGGAATGAAGAAGGACCGTCTGGTTCTAATTCTGGTGACGCGGTGCAGAACGAATTTCCCTGGCAAGTTTACATTCGTGTGGATCACGGAAATACTCGAAAAGCCCTCAGAGGAATTTGGTGGCCCAATGGCTTTCATGACTGTGGAGGAACAATCATCAACGATTTATT
>JABASD010002651.1:0-24955 GCA_019776165.1 Pogonognathellus flavescens
AAAAAATTCTTGAAAATACAAAATACAAAATACAATATGGCGATTTCAAAGTATTTTGAAAATACTTTGAGTATTTTGTCGATGTATTTGGCCCAGCTCTGACACGTATTCACTAAACGGTCACAGATAATTAAACGCGAAGTCAGTTTAACATTATCAATAAGTGTTTTATTATGGCCAGATGTTTTTACTGGTTGTAGTCACAATTCTTGCCGACTATAAAATTTTGACTAAATACTTAGTTAGTGTACACTCCTCTGTCATCTCATGTACTTGATTCCTTTATTAATATTCCTTTCGTTAAGCTTCGCTATTATAATTCTCCTATATAGTTGTCAAAAATTCCCCTTTAAAAAGGTCATTTTCCTAATGTACAGAGACAACTATATACATCAGGGCAACATACATGGCACTACAAGCTGCAAGGCAGGTACTTATAACCTTCAGCTTGCTAGCTATACTTTTACAATGAGGTTATCCAAATAAGGGTAATATGGTACCCATCTAGTAAAGTGTAAATCTAGAAACAGCCACAAATGACACTAATTCTTAAGGCTGTCTGTGAGTCATCAAATAGATATTTAAATTGCATCATAACAACAAACGACGACATATTATTTAATTAATACATACTTCTTTAAAAAGTTTCGTTTTTATTATGACTCTTCACTTTGACTTTTCAATAGGTACTAATTTGAACATTCATCTCCCAGCCTATAAGCCTTGACAATATAATGACTTCCATTTTAATAAACAATTAGTATAAATATATAATAATATTCACTAGGACGTATCAAGAAGAGCCTTGGGCGAAACGTCCCCACAAATGCCTTCGGCCGCACACAACTCCTTTTCTGGTGTTTGTGTACGGTTGCCCCCTCCCCCTCAAAGCCACTGTATTAGGTCTTGCCCCGCCAAAGAAAAATTCTGGGTACGCGCTTGAATATATATACCGGTACAACTAGAGTAATACTAAACATACTGTGTAAAGATATTTATACACAACGAATCGCAGAAAATTGCATAAACCTTAGAAAGAGTACATAAAATAGCAAGCTAAGGCAATCTAACGTTTTGGTTGCACATCAAAATAAGTACCTAATTGCAGTAGTATAAGTTATACATACTTAGTTATAATAGTGCATACAATTAAACTTCCCCTAAAGAGGGCTAATCAATTACTCTATACTTGAACCGGGTAATCATATACTTAGAATATACGTAAGTCATACCTGGGCATATACTGCCTCTTATTGTTATTAGGTTATTTGAATATAAAGTAATTAAATATGTAAATGTATAAAATTTACAAATACCAACTTTGTGATTTTATTACTAAATGACGATATTTGCCTTGCTAATCACAAAACTCAGGTGTGAATCTTCATGTGTCTTTGTAAGCCAGTTTTATATGGATACTGTTTGAAACACTCGGTGCATTCATAGAGTGGTTGTCCACTGTGGATTGTTTTCACATGAATATGAAGTCCATCCCCTGTCGCAAATTGTTTTTCACACTTATTACATTTGTATGGTTTTTCACCTGTGTGGTTGCGTATGTGTTGAGACAAATCCCGTATACAGTAAAAAGATTTGTCACACATTGAACAGAAGTGAGATTTTATTTTTGTGTGACGCCTGGCGACATGTCGACTTTTCTCGCCTTGTGTAACAAACATCTCGTCGCATAAATTGCATTTATACGACTTCTCCTCATGAAGTTTCATATGACGATTCAAATTGCTTTTACACGTGAAGTCTTTAGAACACACCGAACATTTGAAAGGCCTTTCACCAGTGTGAGACCGCAAATGAACCGTTAATTCGGGCATAGAATATAATTTTTTATTGCACATCGTGCAAAAATGAAATTTTTCTTTTGTGTGCAATCTTTTAAAATGATCATTCTTTTTCCATAAAGTATAGAATCTTTTTTTACAAATGGAGCAAGAATGTGGTTTGTCTCCTTTGTGAATTTTTTCGTGGATTTTTAAACCTGGTCCATTTGTAAATGAACTTTCACAAAAAGGAACATTTGAATGGACGATTTTTGCTGTGACAATTTTGAAAGTGGGTCTTTCTGTAACAAAAAAGCGTAAAGCTCTTTTCGCACACTGAACATTGGAAAGGCTTTTCGCGTACTTTGAGTTTCTTTTGAACTGACATGTTAACAAGGGTGTCTCCACAAAAGGAACATTCTAATATATCTTTGTGAATGATTTTTCGGACATTCTTATTTTGTTCATTTTTAAAAATTGATTTTCCACAAGACGGGCATTGGTATCTAGAGGTCTTGTGAGTATTCATATGTTTACTTAGACTGTGTCCATCCGACAAAATTCTCCCACATATTGTGCATTTATTTTCGCTCTGATTTGAGTTATGAATCCGAAATTTGTGGTCTTTTAGCAATTTCATTCTGAAAAAACGGCGACCGCAAATATCGCAATAAACTTTGAAAACTGATTCTTCATCTGTGTTAGTTGGTAGACGATGAATGGTCCATGATTCAACAGTTTTTCTACTTAGCTTCCAAAGACGTACAGTACATTTCCTGATAACATTAGGAATTTTAAGAGATATATTATTACCATGAATGTTTTACGCAATAAGGAATTGGTAGATAAAGTTATAGAATTTACCTCTTTAAGGATTCACTTTTAAGTTCTTCTGTTGTCATTCCAATTTTACGAAAATTATAACCCATTATTTTTGTATGTTAACTATGTATTATTCCCTCTGATGTTAATCCCTCTCTCCCTCTTACTCATTTCTTGTGAATGTAAAAGTGAAGCAGTAAAATGTTTTTCCTTTTCTGCGTTGTTATCTTTCTTGTGGAAACAATATGTTTTGAGTTCTTCACTATGTGTAATCGTTTTCAAGGCCCAATATAGTGTGTGGATACTTTATATGGATGTGGTTGCCTAATATAATATCATAATGGGTATTATTGGTCAATATAGTATAGGATTAACATTGCAAGGCATTGTAAAATCTTTGGGTTCTGACATCCTGTTTTATTAATTATGCTTTTAATATCTTTAACATGATAAAGCACAACCAGAGACCAGAGTTGTTATTGAAACGTTCTATAACATAAGTAAGTTTGTAAAACTTGAGACTTTCAATGCAATAATATTATGTGCTTTGCTAGCATTACTTTATATGCTGATTTGATGTCTACACAATTTGTATCCATGTAATTATTATTTATTTATGTCAAATGCAGAGTAGAGTATTATATCTGCAGTTTCTGCAGCGCAGATACTAACTGCGTTGAAAAATATGGCTCTGTGTCAGCATTCATAAATTCGAAGTATTATACAAGGCACCTATCTATAAGCACGTTTCAAAGACACACACATACACACACTATAGAATTTAGAGGACTGATATTTGCAGGCAGGATACTTGCAGGCAAAGCAAAATCAGTAATTTAGTATGGGTATTCTAGATAGATGAAATCAAAATTCTTCCTACGTTTACGAAAATATCACTAGTCACTGTATACTACAGAGCCTTGCCATCTTCGTTTTATTGGTATTTATTAGTAGTAAGTGCAACTGGTCATTGCTTTGCAATATCAAATTCGTCAAAATATTTCTTTGCTCTTTGACCTGTTCATTTTGTTCCCTCTGAAAAGATTATTTTCTATAACATATTCGTGGAAGGGACAATTCTGCTATATTTTAAAATGTATCGCTTAAACAAAAATATGATTTGTGGTATGAAAAGTAGTACTCCAAGATTATCAAATCAATAATAATTAATTGATTAGAATTAGCTGTAACGGGAATATTTCCGATTTATAATGTGCAGATGAAGCAAAAGCAATTTAATGATGATTGATGAAAATAACGATGAATATGTTTGATTTTCAGTTGGAGTCTCTGCAGCTTTCATATTTTTTGTCAATGTAATGTTAAGGCTGAATTGAAAGAAAATGAACTTAGAAAGTAAATCAGCTTTTTACTGCAAAAGTATTTTTTATGTAGAGATACTGTTTAGGTTTAGCATATTATCAAAACAAAAATCTAACATAAATAATGAAGTAAATGAACACACTTATTGATCATCAATCGTCTTCATCATCGTCAAAATAAGCAGCACTTCCTAAATTATATTTTATACATATACATGGTTTTTTATACTATATACTATATTTTAATTTAGGTGTGTATTGTGTATATATGTTTTCTGCTTGTGCCATAATATTTTATTTTTTACAAATTATTGATTTTTGCTGAATAGAAATAATTTTTAATAACTGCATGAACCCCCTCTGGACAATAATAAGTAAGACATCTCAGATTCGTTATAAATACAATTAAGAAATGTAAATACACAAAGTGAAACATTTAACATTATGATACTAAAGTAACAATACCAATACCTAAGTATCGAACTTAGTTAGTTCCATTTATGAATTTTCATGTGTCTTCCTAAACTGGATTTATATGGATACTTCCTGGAACACTTTGGACATTTAAAGCGTAAGTAATCTCCAGTGTGCATTGATACGTGCAGTTTATGTCCATCAGAAGTTGAAAATTCTTTTCCGCAAATATTGCACTGGTAAGGCTTTTCCCCAGTATGTCTTATCCGTATGTGTCGAGATAAATCCGGACGGCTGTAATAACTTTCGTCACACATGGAACAGAAATGGGTTTTTATTTTTTTGTGATGCCTATCGACATGTCTACTTAGCTCAGGATCAGTAGAAAACGCATATTCACATAAACTGCATTTGTATGTTTTTCCTGCATGGATCTTCACATGGCGATTCAAATTGCTTTTGCATGTAAAGTCTTTAGAACAGGTTGAGCATTTGAATGGTCTTTCCCCTGTATGAGACCGCAAATGAATTGTTACCTCCATCAAAGAATAGAAACTTTTGCTACACATCGAACAGAAATGATGTTTTTCGTTTGTGTGTAATCTTCCAAAATGTTCATTTCTCTTTGATAAAGTATAAAAACGTTTATTGCAGATTGAACAAGAAAATCGTTTGTCTCCTCTATGAATTCTTTCATGATTTTTTAAACCTGATCCATTTGTAAATGAACTTTCACAAAACGAACATTTGAATGGGCGGATTTTACTGTGACTATTTTTAACGTGGATCCTTTTGTAACAAAAAAGCGTAAAGCTCTTGTCGCACATTGAACATTTGAAGGGCCTATCGCTGGTTGGAAGTATTTTGCGTTTTTTTCGGTATGGGATACTTATGGGCCTGTCTCCACAATCAGAACATTTTAATGGCTCTTTTACAGGAATTTCATGACCATTAACGTTCCTGATTCTTGTATTTTTAAAAATTGATTTTCCACACGATGGGCATTGATAACGTTTGTGGATATTCCTGCCAGTAATCCGGTTCCGATAGTACTTTTTAGGACTTAAATGTTCGCAAGTTTGACATTTATTTTTACTCCAATTCGAATGATGGGTATGGGTCAAATTTTTGTGATTTTTTAGCTTTGCCACTGTGGAGAAACGTTGTCCGCATAATTCACAATAAACCGGTTCTGGATTTGATTGCAATTTCGCATTTCCTTTTCTTTCTTCTGTGTTCGTACGTTGACGGGTAATCCATGATTTAACAGTGTGTCTACTTAACCTCCAAAGATGAACGGTACACTTTCTGTAAAAATTGACATTCATAGAGATTGCATTACTACATTTTACAGAATTTTGAAATCGTATGCAGTGTATTTATTTTATATTATTTGCAAGAACGGAATTCGTAATAGTATTACATTATTTTAAGTTACCTACCTGTGTATGGAGTCAATTTTGAATTGTTCAGGTGACATTCCAATTTTCGGACGATATTTATTACAGCTTCCACTATATATCTTCCTGGTGATCCCTCGTATGATTACTGAACGAAGACCTTCACCACGAATACTCTTTCGTCCTCTGACTTGTAATTTTTCTTGCAGAATAATTCAAAAAACGTTTATATATCATACACCCTATTTTCGGATCCCTTGAAATTCAATGTTAACAAACGTCACTGTAAGTAAACTGATAAGACGTACATCTATTTCATTGTGATTTCTTTTTCTTTCTATATTAATGTTGAATGTAAGGGAGAATGGAATGAGAATGGAATTTATTTTTCCTTATCTATAAGAATACGGATGATCGGACGATCCAGGACTAATTACGTACAAAATCCTATGCCTAATGCCTATAGATACGTTTGCAATGCATGTGGCTATTGTACAAAAGCATAAGCAGGAAGGAACAAGATCCATACAAAACAAAATAATTTTATGTACATTAATTTACATATTATCGAATTGTATCGCTGCCTACTTATTGGAATTCTTAAATTCTTTTGCTCTATTTGCTATAATGGCACTGACAGGGGCGTATCTACGTATAGGCTCAACGTGTTGAGCCCCTCACATTCCTCCCGAAAAAAATTGGTTTCCAACAATTCCGACAAAATTGGTGCATGACGTTTTTTTTTGGACTTTGAGTCTCCCCAGATGACTTCAGATGACCATTACAAAATCCTAGATACGCCCATGGGCACTGATGTATGCAATATTGTACTCCTTTTTCAAAGTCAACATGAATAAATAAATTAAATTAATCGCAAGTCACTGTTTGGATTTTGTGTTCAAAACTGTTTGAAGTAAATAAAAACATATTTTCTCAAAGTTTACTCGATAGTATAACTAAAAATGTCCGATTAAGTTTATGAAATAATTATCGTTTCTTATTTGCAAGGAGTAGGTCTTTACCAATTTCGAGGTGGAAACAAAGACAACAATACTACTTTTTCATTGTTTCATCATTTTAAAATTCAGGCTGTTAACAATTAAATTAAATAAGAATGAATCGTATATCTACGATATACCAAAATGTTTTCAAATTTTCATTTCATATGAGTAATTTTTAATCTATTTTTCATGAACTCCTTCTTGACAATGATTAAGACTTAAGACATTATAAGACACATTAAAGAAGTAGATATAAACTTCAGGCTTAATCGTTATAAAACTAGCTATATAAAGGAATGTAAATAAATCTTGTATAGAATGATTCTTCTATTTGTGATGAATGCTACCGGAGTAATATGAATGTGTAAGGCATTAAAAGACTATTAAGGTTTAATAAATTCAGGCTTAATCGTTCTTTATATTCTTCGTCTATTGCAATGGAATGAAATTCTGTTCTTCAATTCAGCTTGTAGAATCCATGTGGGTGTTTAATGTGGTAAGTTAAAAAGTCAATTGTAATTTAATAAACATCTTAAATCCTCGTATCAGATACCCTGTTTCCCGGATCCCTTGAAATACACGTTCACGTATGCAAATGCATATACACCATCGTAAACTGATAAGAAATAACTTACGTCTATTTATTTCAATTGCGATTTGTTTCTATAATAATGTTGAATGAATGGAATATGAAAATTTGATATTATTGTGCCTTCTCATACAAAATTCCTTGCGTATGTGTCTAAAGGAAAGTTTTATTTACATTACACTTTATATTCCTCACATACCAATGCGCATTTATATTGTCCATCACCAAATAATTAGTACATTTTGCTTACATAGGTATAACTTGCCTATTATCTTAATTTACCATAAATAATTGAAATTCCAGACATTCATAATTTAAATTATTGTCGATTTTCAATTCATAATGATTTCAACTAGGACTGCAAATTAAAAATCAAGTTTGAGTTTGAGAAATCTTGCTTGGATGATATTGTGGGTAATGAAGCGAAGATAATTAAAGATAAATTACCTTAAGTTATCAAATGTGATTTAGTACCACAACTGTCTATCACAGTGATTTTATGTATATAGGCAGAGTAGGCGTGTATAATTTAAGTATGTTACATAGGTACTTAGTTTTTCGAAAACCATAACGTATAAAAATTTAAAACAAAATTAATTGAACTTATTTAGATACAAATTCTTGTCTTCTCAATTCTCGACGAAGTATTTTACCGCTGACTGTCTTTGGTAGTGTGTCAACAAATTCCACCTATAGGTAATCGGAAGTAATACACCAAAATAGTTAACTTTTTTATTCATTATAGGCAATGTCACATATATTTAACTGATTATAAAATCACCTTTCGAGGATATTTGTATGGAGCAGTCTGAGATTTGACATGATCTTGTAACTCTTTGATAAGTTTACCCGTATCCAAATCTTTTGAATTTTTAACCTTTTCAGAGAGAACAACGAAAGCTTTTACAACTTCACCACGAAGGGGATCAGGGGATCCCACCACTGCATTGTCCGCAACTGCAGGGTGAGATTGAAGTGCAGATTCCACCTCAAATGGTCCTATTCGATATCTGAAATTAATTCATACATTATTTATGCATTTGCATGTGAAAAAATCTGAGTCAACATAAATGAAATACGCTAATCTTTGCATATCTGTTTACAGTTTGAAATGAATATTTATTGTATCAAGTCCTGATTTTGCTTGCGTATTGTGCAATGAAAATAATTCAGTATATTATATTATGTTCATAAAATAATTTTTGTTTCTTATTTGCACGCCTTAATTTACTAATTGGGTAAATTGAGGTGCAAAAAATACTTTTCATTGAAGTGATTGGATCAATTCCTTTAAAATTATTAAATAAAATTCGACAAATTCTTACTTGAAATGTCAATATATTTTCAATGTTTTTTAATCATTCCTTCAATAAAAATGATTTCAAAAAGTTATATCGCGCTGGGAAAATTACAAAAACTATTATAGGCAAGGGCGCATCTAGAAATTTGTAATGGGGAGGCTCGAGTAGTTTGATAGGGGCTCATAAGCCAAAAAACGACAAAATTTCCGGTCTTCTTTTAACTTTATATGCACTCATTGAAAAAAACTGCTTAGCGTATTTATATTTTACTAAATGTTTACTAAAAGTAGACTTACCCTGCAGAACTAATAACATCGTCCGCTCGAGAAACAAAAAATATTTCACCATCTTCGTCCATGTAACCTCGGTCCCCTGACAGGTAATAATCCCCTACGAAACATGTCTTGTGTTTTTCTACGTCCCATTCTGGACCATTCGCACCTTCCTTTAGGTAACCTTTAATACATTTTATGTCACTTACAGTTACATGTAACATTTTTACAATAATAATTTTGCCATGAATATATATTTGCTTCAAAATTTATGTTTTGTCAGAGTTGTGTCGATTAGTACGTATGCATGTACCTAATTAGTTAAGTGCGTATAGTACGTGCTAAAAATACACTGTTCTGATTCTGAATCCATTCGTAAACTTATAAGATTGTTTTGGCTTTGAAATTTTTTGTATACTAATAATTACTAAATTACTAACCTTTGAACAATCCCACTGGGCGAATTGGTTTCATTTTGTAAGCTATATTTCCTTCCTCGCCAATTTTTACTTCCTTGCCTTCATCGTCAACAATCTACAGAAAAATTAACAGATTAAATTATTCTTTCCAATTTAAAAAAAAGTTAATTGGAAAATACTATTTTGTGTCAGTCGACACTCTGCTGTCTGCTCTGGTCTCCAAGTCCTTGTCCTCTACTATTTTAAATCATGATCTTCCCACATCCATATCTTTCGAAGCATTTAGATCAATTGCCATACATATACGCACAATGACCTCATAAATATGGTATAGTTCCCAAATATTAAATGAGATTTGTTTTTAACAGTACCCTTATATCGTAGTGTTTCGATGGGTTTCCAATCGAGCCCTCTTTTTGAGGAAGTGCACCCGCCGCTGTAGTCTCAGTTTGGCCAAATAAGGCAACCATCTCAAGTCCTATATGGTTCAAGATTAAAACAGTAAATATTTAATAACCTTTTCCGTTACAAACGTATTTGATTCCATTACTTCCAAATTATCCCGATTTGTTTATGTTTAATTGTTTGTGAAACCTGTTTTTTCTTTCCATACACGTTGGATTTCTGGATTGACAGCTTCTCCACCCCCCAAGGACATACGAAGGGCTTTTGCATTGAATTTACCACCGATCTGAATCAGCGCTCGAGATAATGTTGGAATAGAAAATAATACCGTAATCGGTTTTTCGCGAAGTATTTCCAATATAGTTTTTGGTTCTAGCAGTTTTTCCATCTGCCAAGAGAATCAAATTGCTAATTATATTATGATGCTGATTTATAATTTGTTTGTAATTTACGTTGTTAAAAAACGCTGCATTAAAAATGATTTTGCTATACTTGTCTGATATAAACTGTGTTCCCGGCAATGAGAGAAGCGTAAAAACTGCACCAAGAACCTTTCGCCCATCCAGGGTCATTCGGACTCCAAAGAACGTCAGACTCGTTCAAGTGAAACAGACTATTATCAAAATATGTAATGTAGTACAACACAATATTTCTAGCTTACTGTTGAAACAATTTATATGATTTAAAAAATTACTCTGCCGTTTTGTAATGTCCGATTGCGTACGACGAATGGGTATGAACAACCATTTTCGGACTACCAGTTGTTCCAGAGGTAAAAAAGGAAATTGCTAAATCGTCACTTTTTGTTTCTACATCTTTGAATTGACTTAATTCGTCCGACTGAATTTTCCCAATCATATCTTTGTAATTAATCCACCCATCTTTAGTTTCTGTTAGATTTTTTTCAACGACGATTTTCTTCAGTGGTTGAGCCCATTTTGTTGATTTCAGTAATTCATGTTCAGCTTCATCTACTTTATCCATATTTGCTTTGTTAGTAGCAACAATTTTTGCTCTAGAAAGTTGTAACCGATATCTTATATCTGTGGAGGTCAATTGTACAGTTCCGGGACAGAAAACATTCGCTGATCTAATACACCCAAGTTGTAGAAACCACCATTCAGGAACCGCAGGAAGGATTGTGAAAACTATCGGAGGCAAATTGACACTCGTCCCAATATTCGTGGATACTCCTGCGGCGTTTTCATTGTGAGGCTTTAAAAGCTTTTGAAGAACTATAGCTGCACGAATTGATTCTTTGTCAAATTCTGCATATGAAATTTTTCGTTCCTGTTCCCCGTTATCAAACCACAAGGCAATGTGAGACGGTCGATTTTTCTGAATTATTTTAGAACAGAATAAAAATTATTGCCTTCCATAATACAAACCCCAATTGTGTTTCAAAATTAGAAATTGTCTTACGACATGTTTATCAATAACATGGGTAGCAAAATTGAATTCCTTTGGGACATTTCCAGTTCTACAGATTTCCGCTAAATCTGGCCATTCAGATGTTGAAGTAGAAGAAGTTGAGAATTGGGATGGAAATGTTGATTCACTTTTTAATATAACAAAATATTTTGTTTTCCACTTGTAACACCCGTGAAGAACTTTACTTTTCACGGTTCTGTCACCAGAAATAAATCTTAATAATAAACTCATTTTACCCCGAATTATCACTTTGTCAAGTCCTGACAAAAATTATCATATCAACAGCTAGAAATAATATTCTGTGATAATTTTACTAACTTACATTGTAATTCCAAAAGTGATTGCATATACTACTAATGTAGAATATTTTTTACCGTAACAGTTAGTAAAATATTTGTATCTAATTATTAAAAAATTTAATATAAAAGTTAATAATTTTGTGTAATGTGTAGGTTAAGACCAACAGTGAACTATCTGTTTAAATGACAGGATAACTGACAATGAGTCGAAGTTTCAATATATCTGACTGTAGATTTCAATGAGGTTTATTTTTTACACACGTTGGCAATAATGAGAGTAACATTGATACTGGGACATGGGAAGTAAAAGGCCAAAAAGGCCTTGCCTTGCCCCTGGAATATCTATATGAATGTATCTATGCTATCTTGTATATGAAGGCAGAGAAGTCAATCCAAATCACATATAGTATGGTGAATAGAATATTGTTGACTCCAACATAAATCTCATTATGAATTCAATGGTCTTACATGCACATAATGTGTATGTAATGCATGTATAAACAGGTTTAGGGCATCGGTTAACCCTTGGTTGATTCTATTATTGCTTTATTGCAAATAAACAGGAGTAATATGAAATGAGAATATTTATATCGTCGGTACCCAGAAGGTGAAGGTTAAATAAAACTCACAATATTAAACATATTAAACTTTCATTTCATGTTTATTACGAGCAACTATATTAATATCGTTCACTTTATTCCAATGAATTCGTTGCTGTTATTCCAACAAATATTAGGGAATTTTTATATATTTTTTCCCTTATTGTGTAAGGTAAGGTGTTTAAAATTTTTCCTGATATATGCATATGTTAACTGCGTAATGAGTTCATCTTACTAAATAAATGATAAAACAGAGTGAACACTTACGACTTAACAGAACAGAAGTATGTATTATCAGCACTATACGCTATCTCCAAATAATATTGTTTTTCATTCAATACACTTCGCACAAAAAATAGTGCCGGCAGGAAAACAACAACTCTGCCACACCAAAAATGATTGCATGATTTATAATGTTAGATAATTTATAATAAAAAGAAGTTCTTGCACACAGTTCTCATATAGTAATGCAATATAATAATGAATTACGAAACTCCAGGTTCAAAGCTCATGCTAAATGAAAATTATATATAATGGATACATAAATGTGTGTATTTAATGAGTTAGTAGTGCCTATTATTGCATTACCTTCCCTGATTTATATAATTAACGTGCTTCATTATTAGATAATTTAGGTCAATGTACTTGATAAGAACCCTACACAGCTTTGTAATGCTTACCGGCATGTTTTTATAAAATGATATATTTAAATACTTGTTTGAAATGAAGTTATTTTAGATCAATTGATTCATTAATATATTATAGGCTCAGGACATTAAAACATTTATTTATAACATTTATTTATTAACTATATAGCTATAAGAGAACGATTAATTACCCAGGCCCTAGACTTACTATTATTATTATTATTTACTATACTCTATTATATGTGCCTTGATTAATTATAACTATTTATTTTATTAAACTCTCTTTTCCTTTGTGCAGATGATACAGTTCCTATAATATAATCTTAATGCGAACCGAAAAGAATAAAAACAACCATTATCATCATACGTTATATTATTCCGACAACAAAATCACAATGAATAAACCATTATGTAAGGTCGTTTGCTAAGCCGTATGTACATATAGGCACACCACCCTTGACCCACCTAAAAAAGGGATTAAGTGACAAAAATTTGCAGTCTCAAATATTTTACTTTAAGCTCTCTCCCCAAATACAACCTCTGGAGTTCCCCTTTCTCAGAATCCCAGTTACGCCTTTGTGACATGATTAAATAGTGAAGAATGCGTGTCTCATTGTCAGTTTACTGAAAGTTCCATAGTTAAGTTTGATTTTGGTGGCCTTATGCAATAAGTGGAAAATGGATAAAATGTAACGTGGCAAGTTTACAGAAGGAATCATTTTATTGAATATGTGTTTAGCTTATTTCTGAAATTTTGAAAATGCCTTTGTCCAGAGTTGCACTTGTAGCCCTATTCTCCAAAATGGATCTTCATGTGACGGCGTAAATTAGCATCGTAGGCAAATGCCTGAGGGCACACTGCACACATGTAAGGCTTTTCTCCAGTATGGGTTCTCATGTGTTGCGTCAATCCAACTGAACTGTAGAAAATTTTATCACACATTGAACAACAATGAGATTTGACTTTTCTGTGCCACCTTTTAACGTGGTGACGTCTACTTCCATGTGTACAAAATGCCTTTTCGCATAAACTGCATTTGTACTTCTTTTCTCCTGAGTGAATCTCCATATGACATTTAAAAAGATATCCATTCGCAAACGCTATATGACACAGAGCACACTTGTAAGATTTGTAAATCTTTTCTCCTGTGTGACTGCGTTTGTGGCTCGATAATTCGCTGGAAGAATAAAAGCTTTCGTTGCACTTGGAACAAAAATATGGTTTTTCCCCCGTGTGCCATCTTCTAATATGCTCATTTCGCGATTCGGGGTTAACAAAGTTTTCATCACAGAATGTACAAGCCCAAACCGTGTGGATGCTCTCATGACCCTTCAAACCGTGTTTGATTGTTAAGATTTTGTGACAGGTTTTGCATTTGAATGCAGGAGAATTTTTGCTGTGGGTAATTTTAATGTGTTTTTTTCTGTATACAGCAGTTGCAAAGCTTTTCTCACACATTGAGCATTTAAATCGCTTTTCGCCATTCTTGTGAACGTTCCAGTATTCTTCATTTTGAAGTGATTTTTGGCACGAGTTCTCATTCAATGGATGGCTAAAGTTTTTGTGTTCTTTTAACTGCTGTAGTGTAGAAAAACGTTTACTACATATTTCGCAGTAAAATTTCAAACTCGAAGAACTTGCTTGTCCATTTACAATACTTTCATGTTGAATGTTTGTCCATGACTCGATAGTACAATTATTCAACTTCCAAAGACGAACCGAGCATTTCCTGCGAATGTGTCACAATAATATTTAGATTAAAGTAAATAAATAATTACTTTTAACTTTGGACCGTCATGAAATGTAATTAACGAAGAATGAATGATGGAAAAAATGGCATTAGGTATAGAATAAATGACTTGCTAAATACTTGCTAGCGATTATTTGTCTGCAAACTGAAATAAATGAAAATAGTGAAATGCAGTTTCTTACGCTTGAAATTAAATCACAGTTTTGAAAAATTATACGAAAATCGCATTTTTCAACTTATAGGTAATTATTTGTTACACCAAAAATAAGTTTTTAGTAATTACGCAGAACTTCTTTTCTTAGGAAAGGGAATTGCACCCTTACTTAACCTAAACTATTCTATCTATATTAGTAAATTTTCTTTAACAGATTTGATTAAATTATTAATTAATTAATGAAGCTTTTTTACCTGTTTAAGGAATCTGATTTGAGCTCTTCAATTGTAATTTCTTCGTTAGACATCTTTCCACGTCTCACTCTCCCCAGCGACTATATGCTACTGCTACTATAAATGCAAAAGGCGACTATCTTTTGGCTTGTTATTGATTGTTCTCACTCTCTATGGACCATAGTACCATAGTGTACAACAAATGTAAATCTCAGCAAGCAGGGATTGTAATGTTTATACAATTATAAACTTATGAGACTGGATAAGTAGGCACAAAAATGGAAAATACTACGTATCTAATAAATTGTAAGTTCTTTTTTCCACATAAATACGTTGAAATAAGTTTTAAGTTGTTTGTCGAGTTGTACGCTTAAATATATTGGGTTAAAAAGTGAAAATAGTCCGATAAAACTTCAGATTTTAACTTTTTAGATCGTGAAACACAAAATCTCTAAGGCACAAGCTTCTAAGTCGTATAAACCACAAAGTCGGTGACGCTTACTTACACGGCCATATTGCTATGCTAGTTTCGGTATATGTCGTATTTTTCTTCAAAATGCTTGCACTGCAATTACGTGTGATAAAAATATAGATTTTTGAGAAAGAAGTTCGGAAGAACAGCACGGCCTTTCATTCCTCGTCTAACCTTACAAATCCTGATGAATGGAAGTAATTATAATATAGTAATTTATGACCTTAAAGTATAATGTACCTCATATACACATATTATTTTAATGTACTTTATTTGTTAGCTAGGTACATACATAGGCACATGTACAGTGATTGCAGTTGCGGGTTAGATCTTATGCATATGTATTTATATAGACTATTATAGTCTTAGTCATTATATAGTCATATTAAGCTTTCAATTCCTAAATACTACACACAAACTTTGTTGCAAGCAGCAACATTGTTCATACTAAACCTGATAAGATTATAAGCTATATGATATGATACATAGCTGTGTAGAGGTAATTGCTTGAAGGAACACATTTATTGCTCACAGTGAATGACGCGGTTCGTCTGTTGCTTGCAACTTGCAAGAAGTAAGAAAATGAATATGTATTCCAATAATATATGGGTACTAGCGTAGTGTAGGATTATACAACACATGTTCCGTTGCAAGTGCACTACTCATGCTTAGTATAAAATGGGTTACTCTGATTACCCATATTATATTGCCATCCATTTTTCTATGAAACCAATAATTGTCCCAACAAATTCAAGAAATCGTAATAATATAGCCAGTTAAGTTACTCTAAAAATGTCCACTGCTTTGAATGAATGAAATTCACTATTTGAGTGAAAATTATTAATTTCATTGTCATATTATATGTACATCTGTACATCTTAACTTAATGCAACAACATATGTATTCATTTCTTTTTATACAATCATTTTATATATTGTACAATTTTTTAATTGTATCATATTAATTAAGTCGTTGACTAAAATAAAATTGTTGCTTTAACATGGAGTTGCTGTTTCCTTACCACATATAAACATACTATGATAAATATGCGTCATAATAATATGAAGAATTAAACACGGTGGTGCCAATCCAATTGAATG
Source organism: Pogonognathellus flavescens (assembly GCA_019776165.1). Taxonomy (NCBI): domain Eukaryota; kingdom Metazoa; phylum Arthropoda; class Collembola; order Entomobryomorpha; family Tomoceridae; genus Pogonognathellus; species Pogonognathellus flavescens. The sequence goes on from JABASD010002651.1 coordinate 16,410, forward strand.
TTATGTATACACAGGAGTTTAATGAGGATTAAGAATAATAAGAGATTTTGCGAGTTGTATTTCCAAAAAACGAGATCCGTTTATTCAAAAAAAAGAAAGAAAAAACCGTCCATCACAGATTCATAAAAACCAACAAATCACAAACATATCACACGACAGAAAAGCAATCTCATCCAAATACTGTGAGAGATTCTACACGGCAGTTATTATTGCATTATCTTTATCACCTTTTTGACTATTCTCTATACTCTTTTAATAGCTTTTATAATTGGCTTCGCATTTTCCAATTCCTCCTTATCCGCAAATAACTTTACACATATTTAGTAGTAACGTAGTATGTAGCAGTTTTTATAACAGTACTAGTAGTACGTCCTTTTATATTTAGGTAGTACGATACGCCCATCAATTCATCACTGCTGAGATTTTACACATAATATTTATCATTCCTCTTTCTCGTTCTCTCTTTATATTTATCTCTCTCTCTCTATTCCTTCCTATCTCTCTGGTTATATCTCTCTCTGTCTTAAATCTTTCAATTCCATCTTTTTACTTTATATTGTGTCAATGTCAATAACTTTCCAACTTTTACTAATGTAACCCCGAAAATTAAAACTGAGATGTGTGCATCTTCAATAATAGTAGTAGTACAGTACAGACTATAAATTATTTTATCCCAAACAGAAATAATCCACGTTTAAATACAGATAAGTAGATAATCTTCTTCTTCAGTAGTAATTATAATAATAATAATAAAATGTGATTTCATTTTTCAATATTATTTTTCTAACCAAAAAACAAATTTAAATCGCTCTCAATTTATTAATATTGTAATTTTTAAATCAGATATTAAATATCCCAAAATCCATATCTCTCTCTATTTCTTTCTGTTTCTTTGAATTATTATTAATCATGTAATAATAATGATATAATCTAGTCATAATAATTATAATAATCTTCTTTTAAGTTTCTCTCTTCTAGTATATTCTAATAATAATGATAATAATAATAATATATTATAATATTTAATATACTTTTCTATCTCACTGACTCTTATCATCAAGCAAATGAGAAAAAATTAATTAATTACTATCGTAGTAACATTTACAATATAAATATTTTGAAATTAATCATTATCATATTATTTAGGTATACTGTAAAATCTTATTGTTAAAACGTTTCTAATAATATTCTCATTATCATCGTCATATTTCATCTTGTTGGGAAACTTGAGATATTTATATCCAAAATTAAAATAATAGTAAAATTGAGATAATATGAATATGAATAATAATATTGTTTTTAATAATAATTACTATTAAATTGTATACCCCAGCATTGATTAAATCGGCCGACCAAAAATGAAATCATGACATAATTATTACGAATGGCAATATACAAGTGTGTCGTTGTGTCCTCTCATCCTTAACAGACCTCACAACTAAAAGATGACTAAAAAACTTCTTTTTTGAAAACTGTATATGGGGAAACGTAACCCTCAATATTAATCTGACTGAATAACAAATCAATAATTAATCATTTGCTTTGCAATTCTGAAAAATGATTGAAATAGGTTTATTATTTCCAAGAAATCGTTTTCCAAAAAGTCAAAAAAAGTTTTCTTGAACAAAATATTGGAACAGTGGTGTTCTCATTTCATTCGGTCCTTTAGTTTTGAGTTCTGATGGCGTTAAGTCGTCCGCACGCACAATTTGGAGTAAAATATTTCACACAAGGACATTTGACATGGAGAACAACAACGAGGAACACTTTGAGACATATTTTTGCCAATCTCAACAATTTCCTTCCCTCCCCATCCCGACTTCCCCTCCCTCCCCCAAAAACCGAGAGAATTTCTGACAATGAGACCAGCTCAAGTAACTACCAATAAATCTCCGCCAAAATATAAAGCAGTCTCGTAACGACTAGTTCACATCTCTTTTTACCATCACATTCCGTTCGCTTTTTCTGGTACTTTTCTTCAGTCTAGCCAAATAGCACTATTATAACAATAGGGTACATATTATGATCATCTTCGTGTCATCATCATCATCATCTTCATATCTTTTTAGCACCGATACTTAAAGGCAGAGTTCTCCTTATATAATTAGTGTTCTTGTTGCCAAAAGGGGATTGTTCATTTTTTCATGAGGGGGAATTCACAAAAAAACCTAAAATATTTTTACCCTAATATACAGGACAGAAGAGCTACACGACTATTATCTGGTAGAGTAGTAGTAATAATAATATTCTTCAGTAAATAACTACACGGACTATTTTACGTATAATGATAGCAATAAAAATTAAAACAATTAATATAATCTATCTACAATAATACTACACACTTCTGTAGACTATAATAGAGCAGTTAAATAGTAATCACTAAGTTTAGAATTATTTCTAGCACTTTTACATTACATGATGTCGAAGGTTTTTATAATAGGTATTTTTAGTAGTAATATATCTGGATTATAAGCCATCACTTGATTTCAATAAGGTACTTCCTATATGTAAGGAATCGATGATGATTGATTGGATCTCATTCTTCATATAGTATTATAATATTCATTCATTTACACGCTAAAAACGTATTAACGTCTAAACGTAATGTTTTCAAACAAATTGGAATTTTTCAAAAAGGAAATAATATTATTAAATTCTGACTGATAATAATAATGTATATTTTTACCCTTGTTCACATAACGTTAATTGAAATTAAAATCATAACAAGAGCGAACAATTAATAATAATAATCAGCGGAGCGGACGACTCGCTTCATTCGTCATCAACAACATGATATTCCTTGTAATAGTAATTTATAAATGTTTATAGGAAATAATAATTCCTACTTGTAATATTTTTTAAGGCAAGCTATTTTTAAGTTGGAGATTAGATTTCGATTATTATTATTATTTTAACTCGAAGTTATTTTTTCGTAATCATTTTTTACTCCCTAGAATATTGAGCGTTTGAAACGTTTTTAGTTTTTAGCTATTATTTCATCAAGTACATTCTAGGAATTCCTGAACAGCCCTGACCTCTGACTCTTGTGACTTGACCCAGTTTTATTTATTAATTTTCACCGACCTGTCTTCCATTTCGACATACCTGACTATCAAATACGTAATAGTTTTTTCCACAACTTATCATCAGTAGTATAAGGATAATCCCCCGAAAAAAACTATGTAGGAATTTTAACGCGTTTAGAGGTACAATGTGGTGTTTACCAACGACTCAATACTATCATCTTTCTACTACGACGAAAACCTACTACAAGTATAGACATAGCCCCAGTTCTAATTGTAACGTAAAATTGAATTACTAAATGTAGTATATTTAGTTAATTATTGTATAGTACTTATGGGAAATCATATTTTAAAAGAAGGACTGGTTAATAAGAGCGTGGCTGGTGTGGTACACGAACATACCCCCCAGAGAAACATGACACCCCCCTGGCAACTGAAACAAAAACAAAAAGTGAAACTAAAAAGTAGTTATCAATTATTTTTCGGGAAATGCGTCTTCTCATGCGCCTTCAGAATAGTCGACCTGGAAAATGTTTTTCCACACAATGAGCATCGAAAGGGTCTTTCTCCAGTGTGTACCCGGGCGTGGTCCTTCATATGATGTCGAAGCTTGAAGGCCTTCCCACAAAATTCACACTTGAACGGTCTCTCTCCCGTATGAATGGGCAGGTGCTGTATCAACTGACTCACTTCCGGGAATGGTTTCCCACAGAATTTACACACAATCGAGTTACTGCTGCTGCCACTTCCGGTCGGGGGGATGTCAAGTTCGTCCATATGGTTGCTGTCCGGGTTCGATTTAGGTGAGATGCTACTCCGATGGGCTGCAAATACAATTCACACATGTTAACACGTTGTGCGTATCCCGTGTCCTTGAGTGCGTAAATTTTTCATTTCCTCAGGAAATGCACACAAATCGTTGTAAAATGTCAAATAAACAATCAAATGGGATGTAAGCAACTATAAAGAGTTTCCGAAATCAATTTTACAAAGAACTCAATAATATTATGCCCAAAAATCTCAATAAACATTCAACACATTAAGCGTTATAGGAAATACTCCACTGCAAAAATTAATTTTCGATTAATCTTATCAAAATTAAACTAAATGAAAAGCAAAACATGCAAAATAAATCAATGATAAGAGTGAAGAGTACAAGAGCAATTTTGAATTATAAATACCCGATTGAATAGTATAAAATATTTCAAAATGTGTTGTACTAACCCATCTCTTTCTGCGAAGTGTCTCCAGGACCGCCGCCACTACCACTACACCCACCCCCCGGTCCACCGCCTCCCACGCCACTGGAATTCCTGGAATTCTCAACGACGGAAGAAGAGGCTGACCTAGCTGCTTCACTAGTGGACGCCTCATTATAAAGAGCCGAGTAGACCGAGGGGTGAACGACCATGATGTGACGACTGAGAACTGTCTGACTCGGAAAATTCGTAGAGCAGTATGGACAACAATAACGCAGACACAAACTACCCGGAACATCCTACACACGAAATACATCAAAACAAACCAAATCAATCACAGCTGTTCTTCTATTTATATCTAATCAAGGGAATAACTTATTCTTCGCTGTACATTTCTAATTGCACTACTGACTTGAGATGGAATGTCCTCTTGAGAGTGGTCATCAATGTTGTGCTTGTGCTCTTCAGTCGACCAACCGCAACCAGATCCCCCTTCTTCCCCTCCGCTCTCGTCTTCTTTCTTTAATGCCTACACAATCACGCAAAAACAAAACAATTCAGGTCACAATAAAGCGAAGAAATAGTAATAAATAGAATAAGGTGATGAAAAATTAATATTATACTGAAATAGAATAATAAATGTGAATGTTGAATTGTTCAAAATGTGAAGAATAAGAATATTTAGACCGACCAAAGGACTCTGTTGTTCCTCTTCAACCCTATGGTACTCTATATTGTGAATGAGATGCTGCTGTTCGAGTATCCGGGCTTTTTTCGAGTAGACTTGTTGGTTTTCGGGAGTGACCATCGGCACAGACGTTTCTACAATGCTCTGTTGGATAATAGGTGACCTTCTCGTCTGGCTAAGACCAATTATTTGCAGACTGTCCGCTGTCTTTAATAACGTACTCATTTCCTCACCACTGACATTCACTTCCCCACTGTTTCATATAGAAAGCACATAATCATTGTTAAAATGCGACCATATTTTTATTGCATAATACTTTTACGAATTCGAAGTTGGGTTTGATTCGTACCGGTACATGAAGGTAACGAGCAATTTGAGTATGTTGTATCGAACATCGTGTAGAATGATTATCGGGTGCGGATGGGCCGAGTGCGCTGAGAGCAGTGACCGGAAATAAGGAGAGTTAGCTGAAAGTACCACTCGATGAACTTTGACCACTTCACAAGGGCCACAGACCTGTTTGAAAAAGAATTATTGTTAAAATATGAAGATAATCGCACCTTGTCGCTTATGATAATATAGCCTGAGACTTTGTTCAGCCAATCAGCAGGAGTGTATAAATATTTAAAGCAAGTATTTTATCCGTTAATTTCATTTGAATTTTTTTCACATGTCTCCATCCATCATTCTATTCTCTCTCCGACTACTCACACACCCTACACTCGAAGATCCATCACAGGTATACCTACAAATGGCTAGAATATAAAAAAGGCTGCAAAACGGATTTTGCCACATCAATGCTGAATGTCCTTGGCTGATTTTCAATTTTCATGTAAATTTCTATAAGAAACTGCACAAAGAACGGCTGAAATGAATGATATTTAAAATTGCACACATTCCCCAGTTCTTAGGAAGTAGCTCGATCATCCCAAATTGAATGAGAATGGTTGAAGAACATGGAAATAAATTAGAAATGGATTGGATGACCTTGTAAATTATAAATGACACAGAGAGGAATTTGTATTTGTTATTTACAAGAGTGCAGTCGACGAGAGCCTCCTCAGTGAGCAAAGACCATAAGGAATCAATGACAATTCCTCTGAAATCGTCCCAACGTAAATTGAATTGGTCCGAATTATTTGACCCGGCTGGATTGCCCTCGGACGATTGACCTCCTCCCAGACTCATCTGTGAATGCAAAAATCAATTATAGCCAGCGTAGAAAATATTTTTAAAAAATTGGCACATATATAAGGACAGAAAATTTGTAAATTACCTCAAAGACAGCTTATTAGTGAAAACGAAAAAAACATTGAAAAAAACCGACAGTCAGATGAAAATATTGCAAGTTGGAAGTTGAATGAAGGGCATTCTCCATTCGAGTTTGTCGATTCGCGATTTTCACGTGAACTTTTCCGTAGGTTGGCTAGTCTGGTGGCTGAGTAGACTGGCTAGACGTAGACACGCATATTATGTGTGTCCTATAACTTTATATAACTTCACTTTATATAACTCTACGTATGTATGTACACTCCACTATATAATATTATATTCACTCTCAGCACGTAAGCCTACAGCATACACGACCATCCTCTTTATATTATACACGACCATTCTTTGTACACAACAGGGCCGTAACTACCACCGCAGCTGTTCAAATTTAAAATTCCCGCTGAAAAACCAGTTTTTTCCAAACCTTCATTTTAGACATTTCAAAAATCATTTGGCATACCAGGCGACCCAGAAATTTTTTCAAGGGGGTAAAATGGGAACCCCCCCTAAAATTGGCGAAATAGTGGAAGAGGCTGCTGATTTTATTATATTTTCTCGTGTATACTCTGTGTGTGTCGGTGTACATTGAAGAAAGGACAGGGAACACGGAGCATAGCAGCAGCAAAGCAGTTTTAGCAATATTAGCTGAGCAAAGAGATAGGACTACAGAACACGGTAAAACGACATCACTAGAGCTAGGCAAAAGCAGGCTCAAGAAGCAAAGAGCGAGAAGATGTATATATATAAAATAGCTAAAGTGCATATTTATTGCGTGTACTGCAGTGCAAGCATGCGTACTGCACGCATCTCCTGTATCCATGGCTACAACGTAACTTTTCCTGCGAATATACTGTGTGCGAATGAATGCGAAACACGAATTGCGAATTTCATGTGTGCTAAAGCTATTATATGTACGAATCCTTTTGTCGTACTAAACTCTCCTCTTCTACTTCTTCGTGTGCAGCAGAGTAGTAGCGGAGAGTGTGTACTTTACTCTACGTATGTATACCAAAATAATACTCCAACTATTATGTTGTAGCCCCACACAGACACACACCAATGCAATCCTAACACCAACACCAACTCTCCGAATGAATTCAAGTCAACCAAGATTTTATATTATGCAAACGGTGAGAGAAGTAAGTGGCGTAACCTGAAAAAACTTTTCTTCCGCCCGTGAGGGTTTCACCTATGACTTTTGACCCCCCTCGGCTCCTTTTTTTCATACCAGTATGATAATTACATTTTATTCCAAATAATTTTTTGCCAATTTTAGTATGAATTTTTCATTTCTAGGATAATGTTATATTTTCTATGCAATTCTCTCTCTAAATTGGTAAAACGTGAGACTAATGGCAAAAATGGTTATGCAAATTTATAATTTCAAAAATTATTAAAAAAGGGATAAAATGTATGAATTGGCAATGGCGTATCTATGTGTGGGCTCACCAGGCTAGATCCCCCCACCCCAAATTCCGGAAAAAGGGATTAATTATTTGACAAAATTTGCGACCGAAGACCGAAAATTATTTTCTTATATTTTGACTGAGACCCCTAGACTATTCGAGCCTCCCCATTACAAATTTTTAGATACTCCCTTGGAAAATATGGGGAAATTGAAATTGGGGGAAGAATTAACTTAAAAGCAAACCTTCTTTTCTCAGCTAGATTTATTTTGGTGTTCATAGAGCAGTTGGTAATTGTCCTGAATATATTTATGTTTATCTTTCGTTTCTGTGCTAAAATTGATCAAAAAATATATGTACATGTGTAGGTACAAGGTCATGGTATGTTTATACACACCACACCAGTCTCATTTCTGTTTAGCAGAGTAAAATACATTGCCCATCTGTTTTTGTGAAACAGAATTAATCACTAACCAATTAAAACTTATCTCAAGAGATTCTTGCCTAATTATATTATAAAGCTCGTTTTTATTACACGAGGCAGTTTTTTACGATATAATTATTATAGATTAAATGTGTAATATGTATAGGTATGTGTAATATATATCTTGCAGAGTTATATGAAATCTTGAGTATAAAAATCGATCGATTATATCCGAGAACGAAAGGCTAAGAAGAAATCCTAAGATGAAGCAAGAGTCTGACCAAGGTCCGTCCTAGTCCTAGTAATTTAGTTTTTCTTTCTATTCTAGGCATTTCGGCATTTACTGATTGTTGTGAAACTTATGAATGTCGTGTGACCTCATTAACCCATATAAATATACGCCAGTTGCACACGCCAGTAGTTTTGCCGTATCCTCATCCAAATCCAAAAGCATTGCACTGTGTGGCCGATTTCCAATTTTAGCGGCGTAATTAATTTGGCAGTGATGTCGTTGCAAATACTTTTTTGACAATG
>JABASD010002652.1:0-24948 GCA_019776165.1 Pogonognathellus flavescens
CATTTTACCTCGAGGTCCCCTTGAAGCTGGTAGTTGTTAGGCGTTCTCTGTGGTGTCGCTATGCTACGGCCTAACATGTACTAAAAAAAATCACTACGCAGTATTCTATTGTGAGTTACAGCATAGCATCATATGAATCATAAATATGTCTTTTTAGGTACAGTATATTATGGTTAGGCAAAAACAAAGGTGCAAACAAAATAAACAAACAAGGATTATTATTAGGTTATACAAAGAGATTGTACATAGAATAGTCTGGATTTATTTGTGAGAAATTCCCTGGAAGTTTCAAAAGTAAATTAATTTGAAAGACAATTGAATTAAAACTTTACTGACTTAGGTACTGAAGCAATTCCATGTATTATTTTGTTTTGTTTGAGTCGTGCTAAGTAAAAACGAATATTGAATCAATATTTTTTGCATACGTATATGAGTAGGTATAGTTATAACTAAAACGGGTCAAAGATTATGAAAGTTGATCTCGTCCTTTTGTTTACTAGCTTCAAACCGTGATGAACCCTTTATCAGGTAAAATTCAAAGCTGCAACCCTTTCGAGGAAAACCTTCAGTTTGTTCCACATCATACTTGAAACTGATGCAACAGATTTTATTTGTCACATACCTACTATTTATTCAGGAACGACTAATAAGGATAAACGTCTGTTTGTATTACTGCAGTACTGTGATAATCTCCTAAACATGCAACTGGACTGCAGTGATAAATGGGATTAATTATATATCGCCACATTTTTGCTATAACTATAGTGGAATCGCTTTTATGTAAACTGTATTTAAATGCGATTTTGTTTTGTCTTTTTGCAAGAGAGAATGTATCATCCATCCTACGGCTAAATATTAATTCCTACTTTGACAGCGAAACCAATATGGGAAAGCAGCTTAGAGGAACGAAGATCAGAAGATATGAAAATAAATATGCGTGGTACTTGGTTTTAATATTCTCTATGAAAATATTATATCACCATGTTACGTGTATATAGGTATACAAGCTGTATATACATACTGTACTATAGTATAAGACATTAATAAGTTCCTATTTGTGAAAGTACAATGTATTATTAGGGAGTAAGATATAATGTGCTACATTAACGTGTAGTATGTACTTATATCGGTAATGGTGAAAGCATTGGTTTGTATGTCGCACTCTAAAAACTCACGGTATTCCGCCAAAGAATACGGCTATATTTATGCCGTTAGGTTTAAAATTAATTATTCGACGGAATATTCAAAATGCCGCCCGCACGGAATATCATAGTGTATATTCCTTCCATATTTAATAAGAGCTGTTATTCTGTTCAGCATAAAAGAACGGTTGCGTATTCCGTACGGCATAACTACTTCCTTTGTGGGAAACTTGAACTCAGAGAAGTTTTGTTTTTGCTAATTCTGTACATTTTTAAAATTTGACCATAAATAACTAATAAAAATCGAAATATCAGTTAAAATGTCGTTTCATTTGGTTGAAATGATTTTGAACGACAATGACCTGCAAAAATATGAAAACGCATTTAAGGGTAAGTTGATATTATTATCGTAGCATGTTCGTTGGCAAATGAACGAGTATTATATATTTATTTATTTATTTAGACATGATATTTGATAAATAATAAAAATGTGAAAATGTTGCGATTATAGCACAAAATGTGACTGACGAAGTGGTGCAAATGATTTTGGAGAATACGGATCTGCAGTCAACGTTCAATACAGTTATACCTTCGTTTGGGGATAGAGTTTTGTTTTTATCAAAATTCAAAGCTGCTCGAGAACTTGATTTCGGAAATACAACAGAAGTAAACAGTGAATTTAATAGTGAGGTGAGCTGTCCGTCATGCGGTAATGAAAATTATGCAAGTTGGCTTATATACTGGCAGCACTTAAAAGATAAACACCGATATAATATAAATAGAAGATTTTTTACTTGTTTGGTGTGCAAAGAAAATTTAGCCGGTTATAGATCTTTCAAACGGCATGTAAATACAATTCATTTCAAACAAAAGTCTGTACTCTGCAACTATAGACCTTTTAGTAGTGCTTCAGTAGCCCCCAGTTTAAGTCAACCAGAAGATATTTATATGGATGCCGAAGAACCGATTGAAAATGCCCGATTTGAGACTCAAGATTGGTATGATACTTTCAGGAACAAAACTGCTACATTCATAATCAACCTACAATCAACAGGAAGATTGCCTTTAAATGTAACAAACACAATTATTGCGGAAACAACTGAGCTTATAGTAGACATTTTAGATCTATTTGACTATTGCCTAAGTACGGGTCATGTAATGGAACAGGACATTAAAGACATTCTTCTTCAGTTGCGGGATCCGTTTAGTCACATCCGAACTCAAACTCTTCTTGAAAAATTCTTAAAAAAAGAAGGACATCTACAAATTCCGTCCGAAATTACCTTTGGATACACCTTGACAAATAAATTTGTTAAAGGTAACAGTACATTACTAAAAAAGAAGGAATCAGGTTATTATTTATCAATAACATCATCTTTAAATTCGTACATTCAACGTGGATTGCTGGACATTTTACTACCCCATCAATGTTCAAGTGAGGTAAAAATTTATTCTAACTCTACAAGTGGGAGTTTGTTTCAAAACGACGAAGCGGCTATTATCCCAACAATTTATTTATTACTTTACACAGATGAATTAGAAGTGTGCAACGTAATAGGTTCGCGAAAAAATGTGCACAAACTATTTCAATTTTATTTATTACCTCTTAATGTGCCACCAGCTTTCTCAACTAAGCTTGAAAATATAGCCTTAGTAGCAACTATTAGATCCTGTGTTGTTTCCAAATATGGCATTAGTGAAATAATGCGCCCAATAGTCGATGAACTAAAATGTTTGGAAATATCAGGAATCGAAGTGAACACAAAAAATTACTGTGGCAAAGTAAATGTGAGACTTGGACAGTGTGTCGGAGACAATTTGGGTCTACATGGTATATTTGGTTACACCGAATCATTTTCTGCCAACTACTGCTGCAGATTTTGCAAAATGCCAAAAACGGATTGCCAGAAAACCACAATGTCATGTGAAAATATATTACGCAATAGAGTGAATTACTTGGAAGATGTCAATATTGCAAATGTCTCATTGACAGGCATTAAATTTGACAGCATACTAAATCAATTAAAATATTATCATGTTACAGATAATCATGCTCCAGACATTATGCATGACGTGCTGGAAGGTGTTGCACAGTTTGACTTTAATTTTATATTTACTTGTTTACACCACGGCAAAATTATCTCAATTGAAGAAATCAACTCAAGAGTCGAAGGTTTCAATTTTGGATCCTCAGCAAAAGATAAACCAAGCCTATTTAACGTCAAATCAATTTTAGAGGATAATAACTTTCCTGGACAATCTGCGTCTCAAATATTGTGTTTAATGCAATATTTTCCACTTATAGTTGGTGACAAAGTTCCTAACGGTGACAGCGCTTATGAACTTTATAAACTTTTAAGATGTATATGGGATCTTATCATATCACCAACGATTTCAGAAGGTGGTGTTGATTACCTTCAACAGCTGATACATAACCACCATGAAGAGTACATGTCTTTATCAAAAAAACATTTGAAACCGAAGCACCATCATATGACACATTATCCTGAAGCTATTCGTAAAATTGGACCGCTGTGGAAGTATTGGGCAATGCGTTTTGAAGGGAAACATAGATTTTTTAAGCACATTTCCAACATTTGTTGTAATTTTCGAAATATCGCTAAAACTGTGGCTTATCGTCATCAGTTACAATTTTGTGCTAATAACATGGCCACAACTACTTCTAAACATTTCAACTACGAAATTCAAAACACAGTAATAATGAATATTGAAGACTGCGAGTACAGAGAAAATATCTCGGCTCATTTCAATGAAATAGAAATGACCGATATATGTGTCTGCAATGATATAAATGTGAATGGTTGTGATTTGCGAGCAGGGACGCTGTGCATTTATAGGTGGGACGATAATGGTCCACATTTTTGTCAAGTATTAATGAGTTTTGTCAACACACATACACATACAACACTGACTACTTTGATGAACATTATCACTCATATGTTATTAAACATAATGATTCGCCTGAGTTAGAAATTATGAAATATGAAGAATTTCAATACTTGCACCCCATGCATTTTATTTCAAATTTTGATGTCAATGACCAAAGAATGTTTGTGACAGTTCCATTCACCAATCATTAGATGGTTATTTTTGATTTTATTAATGCAAAAAAGTCTGCCGTTAAACCGAATGAGCTTAATTATATATTAGGTATAATAACATTTTTAAATTTTTATTTATTCACAGATTGAATACGTGTATGTATCTGCAGGAAACTCTACTCAGGAGTCAAATGAATCGATGCAAAACAATGAAACAAATAGCGACTTAAATTCAAATCACCCTGTAACAAGTACACCTTTGAAAAGAAAATATTCTGAACTCGACGATTACGAAGTGGTAATACTTTTTTTAAATTCGATCAAAATTTTAGTCAAAAACAAATTAAAATCAAACAACAATAATTTTTATAATACAAAAGCGTGAAATATTTGTTGCAGGACGTCAAGCAGGTCTTGCTTTGGACGGACAAAGAAAGAAATTCCGAAAAGGGTTCTCTCATCCTTAAAAAGTGTGAAAATAATGAGTACCTCCCAAACAATCTTCGACATACTCTGGTGGAGTATATGGTTTCACACTTGATCAAGACGACACACTCTGCAAGGTAATATTTAACTATAATAATAATAAATAATGTTTTTTTCACACGTCATTGTAAAACTTATCCGTTCAAATTTATTTATCTATTTTAGGCCGAGTACATCTTTACGGCGTCAACTTGCTGAAAACATTGTAAACCAATTGTGGCCTAACAGTGCAAATAAACCAGCTCTCATCGTAATGAAAATTGTCAATGAACAAGAAGAGAAAAGAATATTTCGGGATTATTTTAAATTTAAATTTTTGTTTTATATCTNTATCTGCATAGAATTCGTTTTACACATCTTCTTTTGTGTCGGCCTATGTCAAAGACGGAAAAGCAGTAAGGAAAAGTCATGAGCCGTGCGGTTACATTCAAGCAAAGCTAAAAAACATGTGGGCTGCTGAACGGAAAGGTCTAAAAGGAACGAATATGGAAATAAATCCTGAACCCCTTACAATCTCAAGCGTTGGTAAATAAAACACCGATTGCAAAAATATTCCTTTCAATATAAGCATATTATCCACAAACTAATTTTGTCTCAATTTTAGGTGAAATAAGTGATATGGAATATTCAACGCTAAAAACATGGCTACAAAACAATACATCACCTATTTCTGTGGTTTTGGAAAAACTATCCGCTTCATTTGAGAAACGGAGAGAAGAGCTTAGAAGCATAGAGCTTGGAATAATTTTACAGGAGTGGCCAATCTTGGTTGAAACTCCCGAGGCGGTAAGAAAATAAAATAATATATTTTGCAAGAATTTCAAATCAAAATATGAACTATGACTGACAAAAACTCTTATTTGTTTAGACTTTGCATGAATTCGAGCTGATGTATGCTGCAAATAAAGATATGTTTTATCAAAGATGGCCAAGTGTGACACCAAACGTTTTGTCTTATTTAAGAAATACGAATATCTCATTATCAACCTGTGGAATAACGGCAATAAATATGTCTAATGGTATGTATTACAATCCTAACTGAATTTTAAACCAATAGTGTATTATATCCATAGAAGTTTGTAAACAATTGTAGTTTAACTTCTGTAGATCAGCAGATGGGAGCAGCTTTATATACTTTGCCTTTTATTCTGAAAAATAAGAAGACTCGTGGCAATTTCACTTCCTCTCCGGAAGATTTTTTCATTACATTTGTTAAGGTGATAAACAAAATTATTATATTTCATACTTCAGGCTCTTTGAAACTTGTCATGTTTAATTTATAGATGAAAATTTCCTTTTCAGCCTCAAACAAACATGGAGGATTTTTCAAAAAACGAAAAAATTCGGAGTCAACCATTTGTGATTTTGAAAGGATGCAAAGCCAACTTTGAAGTCCAGGAAGCTTTTGTGATGGTTGAAAGGCGCATTATTAAATGTCATTCCCTAATGCAAGCCGTGGATGTTTGTCTGAAAATTTACTACATCTTTTCGCTCAAGTTTCCACAACAGTGTCAGTGGACTTGGAACTTTATTGCTGAAGTCATTTATGGCTTGCAACCTGACAAACGTTTGCCACCATCGGTCTGTCAATTTGCAGCTGAGGTTGTTAATATTTAAAGTCAAATGTTAACTGAGTCTTTAATGATTATATTATGTTTTCCAATTAATTGAAATTATTGTAAAATTGTGGTATATAGACTTAACTTAAAATTAATAGTTTAGTTGCAAATCATTGTATACATGTATATGTAAAATATTTTTAAACTTTGTAAATGCGGCAGTATTTTATACTTACGTAAAATTTGTATACATATATTATGCTGCAAGCCCAACTCTAATTGAATAAATTATAATTATGTTGCGAATTATTATATTAATTATGGGAGTATTATTTTATATAATGTGTATTCTTTTCGGCATATGCATTCATTATATATGGCATAATTGGCTAGTATTAATGGCATTATTGGTTAGTATGAATGGCATAAATATTTAATCTTTTCAGAATATATGAAAAGCGGAATAATTTCGTTTTATGCTATTAGGAATACATATTATGCCTAACGGACTAATATGAGTATTCCATATTTACTAATCGCTTTATTCTTTTCGTGGAATAAGAATTTATTCCGTCCGGAAGTGTACACCAAATTAAACCGTCTGGAATGAAAATGTATTCCAAACGGAATGAATTTGGCACTAAATTCTTTAGAGTGCGCTAACGAAATGGGATGACATAACGAGGATGATAAACATAGAATGAAAGAAGAGGGTTAAACGGGTTAATGATAATCATAACAGTAATGTAGATAGATAGCTTGCAGTAGGATTCATTGCAAAGATTAAGTCTTGACATGAATGGATCTAATTATAACTAATGCGGATGTGATGTCATTTATACGAGATGTAGCTTGTATCTGTACAGTCCTATAAATATACGGCACATTTTCCAACGCTGAGATTTGTGTAGGTGTATACAATAAGTAAACATATAGTGGTTATGGTATAGTCAGTCGAGACCTCACATGACAAAACATTCGAACCAAAATTACTACGGAAATTACATTGACGCAGAAAAATGTAACAATGGTATTTATTTTAAACTTTAGTAGCGTAAGTAGTTGTAGCATAATAAAATTAGAACGTAGGTAATGTACCTTTGTGTGGTTGTTTCTAAATAGTAATTATAATATTGTGAGATTTTTGGACTTTTCTTAATGGGATTTTCTATTCCGTACAGTCAAGAATTAGAATGTCATTTTCGAGCCATGCGTTAGATACAAGGAAATTTTGTATAGGTACTATAAGAAGTAATTCGTATTTGTATAAAAATCTGGTTCTTGACAGAATTTACAATTTAATTGCAAACCAATCGTATAATTCTGAATTAAATGTAAGTGTAAGAAGAAATTTAATGAAATTTTAAAATGATATTGGGCAAAAGTTAGATTTATATCACTGAAAAATATATTAATGTTCAATTTTTGTATTACTGTGATAGTTCGGTTAGCTTTCATCAAAGGCCGTGTCAAGCATAAAGCATTATTTTATTCAATGAAATAACAGTTGGAAATTGTATGCCACTGAAGCATAAATCAATTACGGGTAATTTGTAATATTAAACAAAATTTCAGTAGATCCTTTTCTTGTAAATTGGTCAGTAAATAGTTGGGCAAATAGAATCAATTAAGCTATTAACATTAACGTTACTAAAGTCTAAAGTTTATACTCAAAATGCAAAGAACATCGACGGATTCATCTTTTAATTCCTCTTGTACAACAAAAGATGTTTCAGATTATAGCGACAAAATGTAATGTAGATCAAACTATTGCTCTAAATGTGTTACGTAGTTTTTTCTTCACACACGGTCTTATGACAACTTTTCTCTTCACATTGTCAACTGTACGTGTAGAGAAAAGACATTAAGTAAAATACTATCACGTAAATATAACTGATGTGTTTGTAGTCATCTTTTGGTCTCGTGTGCATACTAACACATACACCGAGTGCAAAGATATTTTGGCAAACAACCCCACATGCTCCCGTGTCTGTAATAATGAACTTTTTAAAAAGCCCCAATTTCCTCAAGAAGATGTGTCAAGTTAATTCAAGAAATATTTATGTCTTTTTTATAAAAGTCGCCTGCAAATTGTCCATAGCACGAAATTATGCTTTACGAAAGCACAACACAGTACGTGTGCTTCGAGAAATAAAATGTAAATGTAATTATAGCCCTCGTATTTTAATTTGCAGATAGAAATGGATTTTGTATTCACTATAATGATTCTTGAACTGTTAACTTACCTCAATGCAAATACTGCAATTAATTATATTATACAAACACTTGAATTTTATTTATAGTATCTGAATGAAAGAAAAATTATATTCGAGTACCTTTAGTGTTTTTTCTCTTGCTCGAATTTTATTTTTCACTAGCAGCTCTGTTTCTTGTGTGTGTTGTGTATTATTTTAGCACAATACTTTGTTTTCAATATGAAACACTAACCTTCGTGAACCAAACATGTCAAACGCAAACTAAAGACTGGTTTCAATCCAATCAAACGGTTAATCTGTATACTACTATTGCTGATGGCAGATGTACCAGGAAGCAATTGGTATAAAATTGGGTTGTCATTAATTTCGTTAGCTTGTCCTAACGTAGGTTGATCTGTTTCCCATTAATTTCCGCACTGTCTCACTAATCGTCCTTAGTTTTCAACACATCGGCATCCTGCATCATTAAATCTGTCTGATTAGCAATGACTACGCAGAGTCGCGGTTTACAAATGTACCACACAGCGACAGACACCATGAATTAAGTTGGTGGGACACATTCAGTTAGATAATTCATTCCCAATCTCATTTACTGTTTACAACGAACGCAAATTTCAAACACAATAATTTATTTAGAATTTTAAGTTAAATCATTGTAAAGTACAAAAAGGCATTTTTACACCTGACACAAATACTCAATAAATAAAAATATAATTTTGCAACAGAAATCTACAGATGGTCGAAATTTGTACGCGGTTTGTTTGTTAAAATTAGTAAGTAATTGGGTATTATTATCTCATTGTTGTTTTAAAATTCTACTGTGTCTTAAGGCAAACTCTGTTAGTTGGAATTAGTAAACAAATTCTTCCTTAAATACTCACTTTCAAATAATTGTAACTCATTATTTTAAAAAATCTATGTGTCATATAGGAAATCATTTTTCATGCGTTAAACATTGTCTCACTGTCTCTGTGAAAATATCTGCTAGTAATTTTCTAAGCAATAATGCAACTACGTTTGTATCTCTCGATAAAAGAAGCAGTACATATAATAGTAGGCGAAACGTATACGTTTACTAAATTTGTTGTTGTCGTTGTACGAGATTCTTCTGCTTTATCAAATAAGATGATGACTATCTATAAAATGAAACTAATAATATTGTTTCTGTGTTCTGTATATTTAACCTAGTTTAAAGGAAACATAAAAACTGAACTTGAATTCTGCTAATCTCATTGTTTCTTGTTTTGCAGGGAGCAAACCTTGTTTTATCCATTATCTCAACAAATGTCTGTAGGAAAACAGCAGCAGAATTCCTATACCTACTACTATCTCGAATTGAATAAAAGGCAACGGTTTGAATTTAGGTTAAAGAAATAATCAAATAGAAAATTTTACGACTGAAAGAGCCAGGAAGAGACTTTAGCTGTAACTTCGTTTCTTTCATTCACTTGATCAGGTTTTAGAGACATTATATAGATGTTTACTAGTTGAAGTTATGACTTACTTTATATATCTTTGTGTAGTTTCTTTCTATTTGAGCTATACACAACCAGGAGGGCCGACAGACGGTACAAAGACGAAAACGAAGGGCAGACAAACTTTCTTTGAGAGAAAAGAAGCCAAAAGCCAATAGAACACGTACTCGTAGAGCCTGAACGAAGACAAGACAAAAACTGACGCAAATTTGAATGCATATAACACAAGAAGATAGAAATCCGAAATGAATTTAGAGGACAAACCCGTCGTTGCCCTAATTTACCTTAAAGTTCAGTTCACTTCATCAAGCAAAAATAAGACTGGGCTGCAAAGGTTTTTATTTCATCATCGACGAGAAACTCCGTTTATGTGTACGTGTCCTACGTGCAGATTTCTTGGAAAAAACTTACTATTTAGATTATGTGTGGCATGAAAATATTTCTTCGTGTATACAAAACGATGACTACACGAGGATAGAGAACATTTTGAAGGAACGTCGAATGTCTTATGTCTGTCTGACTCATTACTGAGTATATCCTTAGGTATGTTTACAAGTAGGTGGATCTACTATAATACTACACGTGGGATAACGTTATTATCCACTCGTTAAGACCATACGTAAAAAGTATACCTACGTACTATACTACTTATAATACACCAAAGCAAGATAACTATATTTTTATTATTCCTGTCTCCCTCCCCGTTACTTCTCTAAAAATATTTCTGTTTATATCCGTGAAAAAATAAATTATGTACAATAAACCATACCATAGTTCCATTTCCATCCTTAACCCTACGAACTACGAAACATTTTTTACTTTGTACACATTTCACCAGTCTCACGCTACACGAACATTGTATCAAAATACGCTCACGATTCGCACAAACACACAGTTTGCATTATACCTACACATTTATTATTTTCATACATTTTACCATACACAAATAGCTGAAAGACATATATCTGAAGTGATAGCACTACTATATATAATAGTTATATAGTTAGTATAAGTAGAATGAAGACGTACAAGGGAAACTCATAACACACTAACAAAACAGGACACTCGATACGCAACGTTAACTGAATTTAACTGCAAGACTAAAGAAAAGTAGGATGTGATATGCATATCTAAAGGCCTGTGAGTTATAGCTACATAATATAATTACACACAGTTTTAGTGAATATACCTATATAGCAGTATAGTAAGTATATATATGACTTATATTCATTATTGTGTATGTTAAATGTGTGCGTTCTGTTATATTTCGTAGGAGAAGAGCTATAAGTCTCTGTATAACTTTCGCCACGCTAGATTGGCAGTGCAAAAAGATGTTCTGGAAGAAAAGTGAGCAGGAGGGAACAGATGGAAGAATCTAAAGAGAGAAAAACACACAGTGCAGTTTTAAAAGCACAACCATGCTATAGGGAAGTCAACATTTCATCTCTTGCGTTCATAATATTTGGATTACTCTAATCTTCCAGCCATTTGTTCACACACTTGGATTTTCAAATTTTCAATGCAATTCTTAACAACTTGATCTCAAACGGTTCTTATGATAGTTTGTCACAAACATGACTATTTTTGTTTAAGTTTTCTTGGTGAAGCAGTAGAAACTAAAGACTTTCATTTCGTCTCCCTTTGCCTCTCTCTCTCTCTGTCTGTCTCTCTAAACCAAATAACGCCTTCGCTTTTTATCCCCCGTAGTAGTAGTAGTATAGAAATTACAGTCTGCATGACTTGTCCATGTAAATTCTCTTTCAGTCTCCAAAACACTAAAAACATAGCAACGTTGTTCCGTGTATCTACATCTATCGAAGTCAAATGATGCTTTTACAACCCAGTTTGTCTATTTATGAGCTTGCCGGAATTTACTATATAGCAAATGAGTGTGCAAAGAGTTACAAGTCCTAATAGTATTAGTATTACAGTTTTACCATTGCAATACTGTAAAAGCATTTTGGAAATAGAATTCTTCACTAGAGTAACCTATTGCTGTGTATCTCACGCTGAAATGTTGTATTCTTGCTTATATATAGATGGATAGATTGGTTCGTAGATGTTTTTGTAGTTCGTTCGTTCGACATAGTATCGGAACCAGAGAGTGTTAGCGTTTAGAAGAGTCGGAGATGCTTTTATTTTCCCTAAAGTAATTTATCCTGCCAAGCAACGAATGTTCTTACGACTTTACTGCAGGCGAAATCCATCTCGGTAGTTTGAATTCTTCTCTTGTGTTCCTTTCTTGGAGGTGCTGCAACTAAGATGCACATTATCTATTGCCTTTTAGCACAGAGATATTATACCAGAGGAAGAAGAGTTGTTGTAGCTACACCGGGTGTAAAACAAAATGTGCTACCAACTGTTACTTACAGGTCGTAAATCCAATTACTACAAGCTACTTTCGTTAAATATATGAATTTATAAATATTCATAGTATACCCATACCTACTCCTACCATCAGCATTTAATTTAGATTGATAATGATTATAACCTTTCCGAAGTAAACGCATTATTCATCCCCGTAACCGTTTTGTTTAGCTTTAATTTACTATTCTAGGTACTGCTACTATTATGAAGATAAAAGAATGAAGAGGAAGACAAAACAGGAGCCAATTTTCTTCTCATGCCCGAAAATAACTTAGAAATTGAAAATAACGCAGTTACTGGAATTATTCGTGTATACACGGGATATAAATGGCTGCGCCATCACAAACGATGTTTATACACGTCCATATTTTCTATTCTTACAAACTGTAAGTGTAAACACACTTTGTAGTTGTTTCCAATTCCAAACATGGCAGAATGAATGCAGAATGTAGTAAAGTAAATATACCTAAGGTATAGTGGAATAGAGCTTGGTATAGTGGAAAATTAGACATTACAATTTTTCATGAATGTTATAGTATAGTGAATGATATTTTTTGCATTTTACCATGTGTGGTAGGTATGTAGATGTTTATGTATCATTATTCTTGCAATTTTCCATGTTATTCTTACACGTAACTTTGCATGGAGCATGTATGCGGAGGAGACTTAGTTTTTTAAATGGAAGCATTTTTCCACAACAAATTACTTTGAAACTTCATAAAGCATTTTTACAACATGTAGGGTGTTTACAGTTACCAGATAACTTTTTTACTAACGAAAAGTGTTTTACTAGCAGAGAGTACTTGAGAGAAGAGAGTGCTAAGTAAACAATGTGGCCACACTGAAAGTTAAATGGTGTAAGAGTTTCAGGGAAACTCTTGTGCACTAGAAACACACTTGTATAGGTTTCATTTAATTGCTTTACTGTAATGGAAACTGAATTTCGAATAAACCGTGAGATAAGTTGAAAGTAGAATGAGGCTTGTATTTTTAAGGCCATAACGTGTGAATAATGTGGTGGATTTACTTAACTGCAAAATACTCTGAATTCATTAGTGACACGATAAATACAGGAAATTTACCCGGTATTGAATTGTAAACGGTTAGCAAAAGACAGAACACTAATGAGGGAATGTCTGTTAAACGTTAAACAGAAAGTCGCAGTAGGTCTACGAGAGAATAAGTTAATTATTTTCTAAATAAAGTACGTACGTGACTACTTCAATGAAGCAAATGACCTTTAAATTACATTTTGGAGTAAATTAAATGCTTTGAGTTTTACCATCAGCACTGTTAACTTCAATTCTATTGCCAGTTGTAAAAATAGAAGGGAAAAACACACTCAAACATAAAAACAGATAACACACTAACAAGTTGAAATAAACAAGTAACTTATTTACTTACGTGGATTGCGTTTGTGCACCGAGTGTTTTATGTAAGCCACAAATTGGAGACGATAAAACAATGCACGTCACTATCAACTCACTTATCAAGACAATTTTTTAACACTTTAAAAATCATGAGAAACTGTAAAATCTTATTTGCACTTGCGTAGACAAGAAGCTAAACAGAATCAAAAGTCTACTAATGTGCAAAGTGAAGCGAAGGGTTGAAGAATGGAAAACTTTTTTAAAATCCTCATTCCACTATTGCAATGCGGATGACATTATGTGTACGTACCTTAGCTAATTTTGGACACATTCCCACTTCATTAGTGTGAATAGCAATTGTGTAGGAAGTTCTTCGTATATATATGACATAGTAAAATAATGTTTAAAATAGTACGATGCATTAATCATTCATATGCAAGCACAATACATACCACACGCAAAAACGTTTATAGTCAAGTTCCCCTAGCTGAAAAAATCTAATGGATCACAGTCAGAGTCATAATAAAGGAAAACACTTAACAATAAGAAGCTTAAAGCTATTTTTACTTGTGTATGAATAATCGCACTGACTGCATTCTCTGTCAACACTCATTCTTGAGATATTACTGTAGGCTAATGGCCTAAACAACAGCCTCCATGTAATTAATTACCTTAATGTGCTCAATGCAAGCAAAACCTTATAATTAATGATCAAAATCCATAAGGCAATAAAAATACATCAGAATTTTGAATCAGAGCGTAGAATTTGAAAACAAAAATATAAATAAGCTGATAAAGTCTACAATATTTGTCAGACTGGATTAAAAACTTCAGTTTCTGCATTATTTCACTAAAATTATGGTTTGATTAGTACAGCTTTACATTTTCGTGTCCCAAATTATTTAATTCCTACTGATACTATTATACAGATTTTACATATCCAAAAATGACAACTTACTTAAGTTGATGAATATTATGATACTAATTAATTTAACCAACAATGTTTATTTGCTGGTATCAGTTGTATCCAAAACTCACAATGCAGTGCAGACCTTCATTTAATAAAGCTTTTTATAATTCTCACAATTATTATGTGATTTTTTACAGTATTAAATTGCAAAAGAAATTCGTGTTACTCAAAGAATGCAATAACATTCAAAGAATGCTTAAAGTCTTTTCTTTTTACTTCATGATTTGATTTTGTATGTAATTTCATTGTTAAGTAGATCTGGAGAAGGCATGCATCGAAAGGTCCTTATGTGTTTAGTACAGTGAAAGCAAGGAAAAATAAAAAAGTAAGTCATACCTCGTCACAGGAAGCACAACGTGGTCTTATTTGTTCAGCATAGTGTCTCTCACAGAAGAGTCCTTCGTTAAAGTTGCAGTAGGTCAAATCAACCAGGAATTCGTTGCAGACATTACATCGGAAACATTGCGGATGCCATGCGGTTCCATCCCCAAATTTCGGAGCGAATACACCCAAGTGTCCTACTCGTATCACATCTCCGCATGTTGGGCACTCCTATAATAATAATAATAATTAACAAAGATTACAGAAGGTCAAACAAAAGTAGAAAACAATTTTTATTACAGGCAATGCTATCAACAGGCTTAACTGCTTAACATATCACTAAATGGATTTTGTTTGGTGTATGAATGTTGACAAGAATGACAAGAAGTCGTTTCCATTAATGTAATAAAACTGTAAGTGGTACTACACACAGAGATAGGCTTGACATACTATTTCCTGAATGATTCTGTATAAAAGTTCAGAATTCCATAGAAAGTGACACTTTAAAAATGTGTATATGTAAATTTGTCGCTTTAAATATGTTATAAAATTATCACATACAGATATATATTTATTTTAAGCTGTATGCTTACATTTATACGTCCCTTTTAAGTAAGGTTTTACAAAAACATAGTGTGCAATTTGTATTGATTGAGAAAATTGACATTATAAATTCAGAGTTTGAAGTTTAAACCATTTAAAAGTGTTTCTGTATTCAATTAACTCAATTTAATTTTACTTAAGAGAACTAACCTAGACTTCAGAAGTTCAGAAACACCATTCTCCTCACATTTACATAAATATTCACAATTTGAATTAGTCTTGCGATTTTGTCTCACAAGTATTTTATTTTACATCGATAAATTCCTCTTGATGAATACAATAAAGCTTAATGCAGGATTTAATTAGTAATCCCATCAAAAACTTATATCACTTGCGATGTACATATTGCAAACAATTCATTGATATAACAAAGAATTTCATTGACTAATTTGAAACTGTCAGGTTTTCTTATGGTTAGATACTTACATTAGTATTTACTCTTTTCACAAGTATGTATGTAATTTTAAATCACTGTAGTAAAAGTTTAAGCAGTTCGACTACATAAATTCTTCTACACGATAAATTTCTAAAATGAGACGACGCAATTGTTATGTTGAAGCTTACAGTTGCTGGAATGACAATAGGAGCGACGAAACCGACGTCTAGGGCGACTTCATTTCGTGCATTGACAAAATCGTCGTAGGCGGAATGATGCTCTTTCTCTACATGCTTGCAGTAGGCCAAAGCCAGATCCTGCAACAGAAACGGAAATTAATTTCGGAACATCCATGGCATAAAATAAAAATGAATTGTCCTACTGATGTTTTATGTTTTTGACGTAGGTAGCTGTACAATACGACACATGTTCATAAAGGTGATTTTTAATATATTATTGTACTGCATTGCATGCTATTCTCATACACATAATCATTTTTTCTTAAAATTATTGAAATTACATACCTATAATATTACCTATATCATATATGATATCTTACTTTTAAAAAAACCAATACAAAAATTAGGAAACTGAAGAACCTAATAATTGATATTATACGATTTATTACTACTTGTACGAATTTAAATTGCGTAGGAGTAGCAATAAGACAAAGACAAATATTTTTCATTTCCAGAATTTTCACATATACTTATTTTCAGTAAAAGCGACCCAAAATAAATGCAAGAAATGGTTGAAATAATAGTTGTATCGTTAACAATAAATTCGTGAAGATGATTATTTTTGGCAGAGACCTGTTTTGGAATCTGATGAAGAATTTGCCTATCTCTGTAGATTTCTCCTGCAGTCCCCGATTTTGGAATCTTGTCTGAAGGGTATTCTTTGTAAAACTCTCCCACCTACGCAACAAAAATTCGATTAATAACAATTCTCTTCAAATCACTCAACTTAGGTATACATTGACATAAATAATTGAAATTTTTATTAATATAACATTAACCTGCTGAGGTGTTGTGTTGGGAGGTGCCCATGAGAATCCTTGATGGAAGGGCTGAGGTCGGAGGGGGGAAAGGCGTTGAAAAGGGTCCGTGTTGTTGGCCGAAAGTCCCAACCGGTCTCTAATATTTATATACTCGTCGTGATACAGGTCGTGAGAGTCCTTCGGGCATTTGCAACTGTTACAGGTTTTTCTGTTGAAAAAGAAGAAAATAACAATTCAGACTTAACTGCATTATCTTCAAAATTATGTGCAATAATGGCTTATTATTGAGTTTTATATAAAATAATGCTACTAAGAATCATAATACATATCCTTTATTTAATTTTTCCGATTCCCAAGTCAAATCTATCCCTTAGTTTATAAAGTTCTATGTAAATTAAAGTAGGTACCTATAGGTAGGTATGTACAATTTCTTTCGCTATGCAGATACATACTCGACTGTGTAAACAATCATAATAATTAACAGCTGTCGACACTTAATTAACATAATGAATTAATGAATGAATATACAAAAGGATTTTACAAGTAATAAAGGTGTAAATACTTATTTAGTACTTAGAATATTAATTTCATACGCATGCTATGCTTATCTTGCTTATAGAATGTAGCCAGAAAAGACTGTAAAAATTCTGTTTTAACAGTAACGATATTACCATACCGAACAATAAGCTCATAGAGCTCTTGCTGATTGAAAACTTTGCAGTACAATTCTAGAACTTTAACACAAGCATATTTTATGCCAGGCCAAGGGACGAGATGAGTATCAAACCCAAGGGTCACAGGACACGAATGCATAGTCTTATTCACCCTCCTCGCCCTTCAGATTGCAATTTCTCCCTCTTATCTCTGAGATTTTGGTAATAATAAAAGTAAAACTCTTGTCTGTAATTTCCCACTGTCCACAAATCTCTTTTTCCTTGAACGAACTTCAAATCTTTATCGAACAATTCAGTTTCCAACAATGAAATTAAGTATTCTCCTCGTCCACGCAAATCTTTCTCAAGTAAATTTTTCAATTCCTTCATTCTCTCGTTGTAATATACAGGATATTACTATAAAAAGGCGAGTCACACAGCTAAACACATTTACATGTGACATGAACTTTGATTTTTATGACAAAAAATTGAATTTTTACATGATAATACAATTTAATTTACGGTAGTCTCACTCCTCCCGTATACAACAAAGGGTAAACCTCTAAAACTGTAACATTTTGTAAAGTGTTGCTCGTAGCAGGAGTAATAATACAATAATATTACTTAGAAGCAGACACATTACGAATTTAGAACAAAACTTGATTATGATTCAATAACATAATTTTCTAGGTACGAACTACTAAACTACGATACATTACAGGAAGCCCACAGCCGCAGACTAAAGTATCATATCGCAAGAGAGGTACGTCTGTACGTGTAATTTCCAGATAGGTGAACATGCCGTTTTGCATTCATTAAAACCACAAACGCAATCAACCATGCGATCTAATTAAGCCACCATGTCATAACAGCCATAGTCAACAACTCTTTATATAAATAGCCTTCCATAAGCTTTAAGACATGAAAACTACACATAAAATCCCTACTCTTTACATACAAACTGCAAAAGTACCTCTCACTTTACTATGTCAGCATGTTATTACATAACACTTAAAAGATCCTCTACTACTACTCTTATTAATTCGATTTTACTATAAAGTAATGTTAAATTAACTGAGAAAACAGTTGCAAATTGTCTGTAGCCTTAAAATCTCCTCCCAAACGATTAGAACGCATATTACTACACAAAGAGACACTGTGTCAGTATTATTATTACACAAAGTGTAGCGTGTGTCAGAGAGAGAGTGTTATTTTACAGAACATATAGAATATATCAACCTATATCTATCTCTTTTCTCCTTATAGCTAAGTACACAGAAAGTACACACAGAAATTTAATTATGCAGGGCAGGAATGAAAAGCAATAATTTGGAAACAACATACCATTGTGTGATGTGAATTCAAGTCAAAATGAAAACAGCACAAAACGGGTCGCGCGGTATATTAGCTATTAGTAAAAGCACCCAGAGAAAGTTTAGTAGTAGTAGTGTAGCTTTTCACATGTATTTGCAGTCTCAGTACTAAAGTCAAGAGAGAGGAACAATAAAACACAATAGGGAATTGGATGGTGATGATGATACAGGAATATTTAACGAACTATACGTAATGTGATGTGGTTGGAGGTATATAGAAGAATTGTAGACTTCGTATCAATTTTCGTATCTATTTCATTTATAAGTAGTACATATAGAGTATGTATTGTTTTGGTTTGTTATAGTATTTCTGTTACGTATTACAGATATAGGATAGAGGGTTTAGTTTTGTAAAGTGAGTAGATTTTATGACGTGACAGTGACTTTGGTGTTAAGAATCGCGACTACAATGAAGGGAATTGTCAAGTGAAACAAGTGTTGAGTTGAGTGAATCGGAGCAACTGTGAGAATGTAATGAACGTTGTCCTCGCCGATGCCTTGCCTTTGGGTTTTCGTCCGTTCGGTTTTACTTGGCACACTTCTCTCCCGTTTTATACTATGCACATTTACAGTCGTAGACGTTCTTCTACTTTTCTACCACCACCACTCTAAGTTGTAACTCTTCCTATAATGGTATAAGCAGGGGATTTGCTGAGAAAGTGTTCCAGACCACACTAGTGACTACTCAGTGTATTTTACTAGCAACCACATGGATGTATATGAAGTAGAGGAGCAGAAGCAAGAGAGAGAACACGAAATTCTACGTCCGACTACTATACTACCCGATTCCAGATGAAGGGAACGCACAACACTTCTTACACTTCTTACTGGAGTGGTTTTCCTGGTAGAATCTGGAAGAGAAAGGGAGATACGGCTAGAACACACTCCTTTTCGCCAGTTTTGTTTGTAGGGCTCTGTGTGTTACTTTACTTTAGAAAAAGATTGAAGCCAAGGCAAGGCAATTCATTGAAAGACAGGCGACGAACATTTACCATGGAGTTACCCGGATTCATGCAGGAGGGAAGGTAAAAGTAAATGCAGACGGAACGGAGTGAGAAAGTCTGTTTTCAAGGCAGACAGGTAGAAAAGTAGATAGAACGGTTGATAGCTAAGTATCAGTAGTGAACTGAACTGATAATATGATAGTGTAATGGTAATAGTAATGTAATGTACCTTAGGAAGTCAGTAAGTAAGTGGAACTCGGAATTCAGGGAGCTGATAGCAGAAATCCCAAAGACTACTGCTAAAGTCAAACTTAAGCTAAAGTACACTTACTACTGCCAGTACTAGTGAACAGACTGCCTATCGATCTCACGGGCGACCTTTTCCAAAAAATCAATGAATGAGAAAAACGAGGACCATATGGAGACAATATTGAAATTTTATTGTGCCTCATAAATCTCGGCCCTTTCGCTTTTTCTCAGGTTAAACTCAACAGCTTGGTTTTTCACGATTATCAACCACTTTCAATAAGATGGGTTAGCTTAGAGCTAGTCAGTTATTGGGAACGGGTGTATAAATCGCATCAAGAATATATGCAGGTTCAACACGATAAAACATTACAAGTGAAAGTCAAGATTCTACGAGAGAAGAGGTATGTCGCCTTTCAACTTCGAGCACTCAAGCAATCCGGAATACAAATCGCACAGGAGAAGAGAGAGAGAGATGAATGACGGAAAGCTTCAAATGGGAAATACATTTTGTCAAGGAAAGAAGAAGGAGGAGACGAGTGGTAGTAAAAAAGCAATGGAACTAACCAATTCCAATAAAAAAAGCATGTTTCTCCAATATAAAAAAATAACACATATACACAAGATGAACATTCGAATGACAACTCCAACCCATTGCTGAATGAAAGCAGAAAATCTGCTTTCAGTCTTTTCCTTTACTCTGACCTGCGTCACTGTGAAAGCAAATGCTACATCAGGATACGTTCCTGTGTATTGAAACTGGAAATTATATCGCCCCTTACTTCGAAAAACTTTTTCCTCTCATAAAATATGCAATAATTGTTCTTCAACAAAATTAACATCCCTAAAATAAAAATTCTTCCAAATAAACTGATGCTTGGACTTCAGAGTGACCTGATAATCTTATTCGAAAAAACTATACTTTTATTGGGAAAAAATTGTCAAGTTTAAAAATTACAAATTATACTGTAAAAGTATCGAAGGACAAAATCTGCGCAATTTACGATTGAACGATCCCACATCATATCTTTAATACTTTTAGTAGTAAGTAGTGGATGCTGATTCTGTGTATTGACTTAGGTTAGTTGGATTCATCAATTTTTCCTTTTAAGTGTATGTAAAATGTAATGTAATCCTTCAGACGGTAGAAACGATTGCATAAAAGGAATTATTTTTATCTGCGCTCTGTTGGCTTTCTCTAAATGTTATTGGAGGAACAAAGAAAGAAGCGCTTTGCCGATAAATGCGATTTATTTGTGTTTACCATCCTAGTCGTAGTATTCTACACACAGTATTTGCGAAATCTATTTAGATTTAAGAGAAATTATTGCACAAGGTTTTATTTTTATCTTTCCACTTTATCCTTCCCTCTACTACTCTCCTTCGTCTACCTCCCGTCTCACTCCCAACCTGAAACAGGCTGTGAGAACTACTCAAACGGCTACAATGTGATTTATTATGATAATTCTATTCTCTTTACTGTAAGTAAATCTATTTACATACACAGTAGACTTTATTCTGTCCGTTTTTCTTCATGTTTTATTATATACCTACCTACACACAAACACTTTCCTATATAATATACAGCAGCTCTCCTACTTTTGTATCTTCTTGCTTTTGCTTTGACTTTTTTTGCTTTCTCTGTGTAGATTTTCTCATTGCAATTCAAGGTCCTTTCCTCTTCAGTGCTATAATATCCCGGTATAAGTCTGATTGAGTGTTTTGCAATGGAAAAAGTGCTCTAGAGTTTTCAACGACATAACAGAGCAATATAAAAACAGAACTCGACGCTTCAAAGCGTTTATGTACTATCTCTCTCTCTCTCTCTGTCTGAAAATAATTCCATTTGGCTCATTGGAAGGATAGAAGGATTACAGACGACTCTGACACAGAAGAACACACACACGATGACACACAAGGATAGTCGTAGAAAAAATAGCTAGTAGTAGTAGTGGTACTAGTCCCCCAAAGAACATTGATGTTGTTAGAGTGATTATTGCTATAAATAAAAGAAATTCTGCAGAAAGCAAGTCAAATCGAATCAAAGAGCTGTTTATAGAAACTACAAGTGCTTAAGCAATGAAGAAACTATTACAGCTATATAAATACAAAATCTAATGCACGTATTTCAGAAAGAGTTTCAAGTTTCACCCAAATATAATGAAAGAAACGTGAGTTCTTGTTAAGTTGTTTCTTCGTACCTACTCCTATGGTTTACTTTGCGAACTGATTTGTATTGTTAGACCTAGTTATTACTTGGAAACAACAAACTTTGTATTTCCCTATATAAATCCCCTGTGTACACATACGGCAGTAGTGCAATGTAAGTTTCCCAAAGAGAAAACCATAGTTTCGATGTTTCGAGGTATATCAAATTACAAAGTAATATTATTACACTGGAACTGTGGTATGGTGGTAGTAAGTGAAGAGAAAGCTTTTTGGTATGGTTTGGGCTTGTCATTGTCTTCCGACGGATCAAAATACAAAAAGCAAAGTAAACCAAATCAGTAAACTAGTCAGCGTAGCTTTCAACCCCCGCTCATTCACCAGACTCACTACTCATTGCATTTCCGTCCATTAAACTTATTGGTTTTGTCATTGGATATCATATCAGAGCACGCTACAGCCTTTTCCTTCCTTTCTATCTGTTACGTATTATATTCTATCTTCACTTAACTTAGTCCTCCAAATTGCAAGTCAATATTGAAGACCATTATTTTTCCATACCAATTTTTGTCGCTTTCATACACATCATAATGAATACCACTGCTACTGCCTAGACAAGGAGTGGCCAACAAAATCGTATTAAATGCAATGTTACTATAAACATGCACAAGAATACATATCAAGTATAAACGCAAACAAATGGGCATTTAACAGCTGGGAATAAAAATGGAGATATTATAAGAGGATGATGTAAAGGAGTCAGATAGATAAATCTATGAACTAGATCTATGTATGAATAAATACAATTTTTAAGTGTACCATCTACCATATAAAGTATAAAGTTTTAGTGTGCTTTGATAACTAGATTACTAGTCAGAGATAGCTTTCTCATTTTCTTTACGCAGGAATATTATTTTTGTCTATCCTGTAATAAAAGGAGAACAATAACAAATTCAACGAAGATGTATCGCTGTCTTCACTTGATACAAACGATCATTATATACTCCAACCTACATTTTCAACATATTGAAATTCTAATTTTACACTTTACATTATTGCAGTCGGTGATAAACAATAATATTGTATTTATTAGTAATTACATGGTTTTGATTTACATTATTCGTCCATACAATTTATTTATCCATACAATCAAGGGGTACGAAAACAATCGCAATTAGAAATGAAAAATTTATGATTCTCTCTATTGCAAGGGCAAATGTACATGCATGCATTAGGGGTTTGTGCCTTGTGCCCCTTTCAGATTTCATAAAAGAGGTAATTGATTATCTCTCCGTCTTAAGTTAAAGTTTTTGATACATCGACTATATTATACTGATATGAACAAAAATTGTATCATGTATAAAATACAATCTTACTGTCTGAAAATTGAACTGGACCCACATAAAGAACTTTGAAATTAGGTAGATAAATTATTTTAACATTTTAACATTCTAAACAAATTGTTGCGACATAAATGCTGTAGTAGAATTGTACAAATATACCTGTACAAACTCAAAACAGGTCGCTAAATACTGGATTTAAAACTAAACTAATCATGTTCTAAAATCTCTAAATTATTAAGATTCTTTACGTTACCATTTATTGTGAATCGATTACTTTTGAAAACAACTTAATGTCAAAACTGTCGTGTCAACTAAAAATGAAGTCGTAAAATTTAATGTTACTTATATACATTGTCATTATAAGCTCAACCCTGAACTATGATTCCTGGGCTTCATGTCAAAACTATCACTAAAGGAAATGACACCATTTTGAAAGCTTACTTTGCAAGCATCCTTCATATTCCTATCATGATTGTTAAAAAGCTGTCGGGTTCTGTCGGCTTTATAGTAGCTTGAGAAATAGGAGATGATTGATACAGAGTGAGTTGGATCTTAATTTGCTCAAGGCTTCACAGTCTATTGCACAAATCGCCCATAAAACCGCAAGCGAGGCTCTAATAAAATAAAGTGTTGCTCATCTCATTGGTTTCGGATTCACGAAAATGGTTTAGGGATTAGACGAAAAGCTTATTAGTATAATATTCAATTCAGTGTTATACCTACCGCCCCATTACTTGCATTAGCATTGAAATGTACATTGCTGAAGCTATATACATGACCCAAGGAGACCTACATAGGTGCATACTCAAACCAGTAATAAAATAATACTACAATTTCACCCACAGTTCACATTTTATAAAAGTCTTGCATTTATCTAAGCTATGTATGGGCTCTGTGACTTTTTTATAGATTTTTGCCGTCAACTTAAGTTTGGAAAAGAAAGGACACGGAATACAAGCCACTATATACGACTGCTGCTGGGGCAGTGTCTCGCTAATCAAAGACACACGGTGTAATGCATCAAAGCGGATGCCAGAATTATAGCATCACATTGGATTGTCATGTCAATTGAAGAAGACAGAACGCTGCCACATGTGACTACATTACAGTATCACGAGCAGCAACAAAATCACGAGCCAAAAACAAACCAAGCCAAAAAATCTTTGAATATCTACCAGGCAATAAGCCCAAACTTACAGCCTACGGTAGCTTGATGGTATAGACTTTCAATTCTAACCATCAGCTATCCTGAGATCGTAAACCTCGGTCACTGGTA